>CAIGQW010009152.1:570774-586358 GCA_903798125.1 Danio choprae
ACACACACACACACACACACACACACACACACACACACACACACACAATTTGATAAATCTGATAAACACATACACAAATAAGAAACAAAACACTAATATGATTATTAAAACGATAATGAAAGAAAGAAATATGAATAGGCGGCATGGTGGCTCAGCAAGAAGGTCGCTGGTTCGAGTCCCGTATTCGAGGCATTTCTGTATGGAGTTTGCATGTTCTCCCCGTGTTGGCGTGGGTTTCCTCCGGGTGCTCCGTTTTCCCCCACAGTCCAAAGACATGCGCTATAGGTGAACTGAATAAACTAAATTGGCCGTAGTGTATGAGTGTGTGTGTGAATGCGAGAGTGTATGGGTGTTTCCCAGTACTGGGTTGAGGCTTGAAGGGCATCCACTGTGTAAAACATATGTTGGAATAGTTGTCGGTTCATTCCGCTGTGGTGACCCCTGATAAATAAATGACTAAGCCGAAGGAAAATGAATGAATGAGTGAGATTGGATAGGATTCGTCTTGCTAATAAGCTGCTAATAAGACTTTTCGCTGTGTGCATTAATCTCTATTGTGTGGAGATCAGTGAATGTTTCCTCTTATTGTCCTTCATCAGGGCTGGACGTCTTCTCCGTTTGACCTCCTGCCCCTATAATAACAATTAAAGACCAGTGTGTGAAGAAGCTCTCGCAGACACACTCATTACCATATTATTTACCTGTCTGGGTACTTAGAGACGGCCCTCCCTCCCCCAAAGCCACTGTCACCACCAGAGAAACATTTATATGTGGCGTAATCCTGTGCTGAAGTAAACACAGACATTTTATTGTATTTCTGAGGTAACTTACTGGCAACTGCCCCTTTACAGTAACTTACCTGTACTGTAAATGTGTTTTACAGTAGCAGGGCTGTACCGTAATTTCATTTTACAGAAAAATAGCCTTACCGCAATGTCTTTTTATGGTAAAATGCCCTTCCTTTTCTCGCTTACCAGCTGACTGCTTACCTCCCTGTGGACAGCTTTCCCGCTGTTACCAGTTTGTCCAGGGGCTTGCCATGTACATCGGCGGACTTGAGACGCAGAGAGAAGTTGACCGTGATGATGGGGTTCGAGTCCGAACGGTTCCAGAAAGCAGGTGAGACAAAAACAAAAGCCAAAAAAATAAATAAACAACTAAATAACAGGGTGAGAATGTGGTAAAATCTGAAAACGTGGTAAAAGTCATAGGAGGGCTTTTCTTTTTTCCAGGATTGCTTTTTAAAACTGTTGGTTGGGTTTAGGGAAGTGGGTGGGCGGGTCAATCGGTGCTTTTGAAAACACTATTGGTTGGGTTTAGGGAAGGAGGAGGGTGGGTCAGTTGATCGGTCAGTCATTCATTCAGTCAGTCGATTAACGCGAGAAGAGCAGGTGTGAATAGCTCTCGTGAGAGAAATTCGAGATCTGAAAAAGCATACATAGTGGCTTCTGGTGGATTCGCGAAAACAAAAACTGCAAAACAAAAAGCTCCTGGAACGTATTTGGCGCGCTCCAGATATGTAAATAGGGCCACGTTTTGAGAATGAGCCTGGGTTGCAATTTTTACAGTACTTTTACCGTAATTTACAGTCAAAAAAGAACTTGTGCTTATTGTTTAAACTACTTATTTAAAAGGAGTTGAAACAACACAATTCTTAAGTTTTTTTGAGGGACAACTTAATTCTTTTATGTTCAATCCACTTAAATTTGTAAGAAATTATTGAGTTAACTTGGGGCAGCACGGTGGCGCAGTGGGTAGCACAATCGCCTCACAGCAAGAAGGCCGCTGGTTCGAGCCCCGGCTGGGTCAGTTGGTGTTTCTGTGTGGAGTTTGCATGTTCTCCCCGTGTTGGCGTGGGTTTCCTCCGGGTGCTCCGGTTTCCCCCACAGTCCATAGACAAGCGCTATAGGTGAATTGGGTAAGCTAAATTGTCCGTAGTGTATGTGAGTGAATGGGAGGGTGTGGATGTTTCCCATAGATGGATTGCAGCTGGAAGGGCATCCGATGTGTAAAACATATGCTGGATAAGTTGGCGGTTCATTCCGCTGTGGCGACCCCAGATTAACAAAGGGACTAAGCCGAAAAGAAAATTAATGAATGAATATTATTAGCCCCCTTAAGCAATATATTTTGTCTGATTTTCTACAGAACAAACTACTATGTTTAGAAATGTGTTTAAACAGAAATTGGGGGAAAATATACGGGGGGGGGGGGGGAAAATATAGGGGGGTGGGGCTAATACTAAGGACTTCAACTATAAGTTATTGAGGTTTCTACACAAATTTGAAGCAGCACAACTGTTGTCAACATTGATAATAATCAGAAATCAGCACATTGAGATGTTTTCTTGTGTTCTGGCCTGTATCTCAGCTTCACACTTGTATCTTCAGTGCCGTAAATCCAGCTGCGCGTCTCAAACACAAACAGTGTTATCTCTCTTCCTCTGCCGCATCTGAGCAGAAGACGTGTGGATGGACTTATCGGAGCTGTTGCTAAAGTGTGCTGGACCGCAGGCCTTTTTTTAGGCAGCTCTGAAAGTGTTTGAAGACACTCCGACCACAACATTGTCCAGACCTGCTCTGTGGAGAAGCTGCGGTCACAGGGGGGAAACTTCTCCACAGGTTTTTAAAAGCTTTTATTATCAGGAGATGGACCGGCTCTTCAGAAATGCTCCTTTAATCTGAGAGGACGCAACGACACTCGGGAACCAATCATCACTGAAGATGGGGACATTTTCAAATGCTTACTGTGACTTAATGTACTTAAACATTCATTTATTTTATTTTCGGCTTAGTCCCTTTATTAATCTGGGGTCGCCACAGCGGAATGAACCGCCAACTTATCCAGCACATGTTTTACGCAGCGGATGCCCTTCCAGCTGCAACCCATCACTGGGAAACATCCATACACTTTCATTCACACACACATTATGGACAATTTAGCTTACCCAATTCATCTGTACCGCATGTCTTTGGACGTGTGGGGGAAACTGGAGCACAGGGAGAACATGCAAACTCCACACAGAAACGCCAACTGACCCAGTTGAGGCTCGAACCAGTGACCTTCTTGCTGTGAGGCGATTGTGCAGCCCAATGCGCCACCGTGCTGCTGTATTTAAACATCAACCAGAAAAATCTAATTTTTTTTGTCAAAAGTTACATATAATTAACACTAACAACTGAGTCTTAATTCCACAGATAAAGTGAACAATGTCACATTAAAGTACACACGTATTACATTGATTTTGTTAGCTCACATTGCTAGTTTTGCGTTGAACAATTCATCTGTGCTTGTCATTAAGAATAAATAATAGTTTGACCTTGTAATCTTTAAGTGAAATCTGAAAATGCACTTCCTGTTTCAGTTAAATTCTCAGATTAGGTCTGTCTGAGGTATTGGGCGTGGCTAACATACGTAACCACGCCCCTCCAGCTGTCAGTTTTGACAACAAACAGAAATGGTGAGGCGGAGGAGTCTGTTAGGTTGTAATAACTCTCCCCAAACCCTTTTCCCCCATCTTTCTGAATGAAAGGCCTACTTTACTACATCCAATCAGCTTGTAGTAGAAAAAACAAGCCACGCCCACTGTTTTCATGTAATATTCTGTTTCTCTAGGAACTGCTTCACAATACAGAAAAAAGCTTCCGGTTCATGCAGACTTCAAGCTTTGTCTCCCCCATTGAAGTCCATTATAAGGAAAAAGCTTGTCGTGGTTTATCAACAAGCAGGGAAAACCTAATTTCTGAAACTCACAGGAGCTCAGTCAAGAGCAATACAATTAAAGGTGCTGTATGTAACTTTTTGACTCTTATAAAGCATAAAAATACCATAAAATATTTGCAGATATTTCAGAAACATGCTAAGTGAATGTTCGTTCTTGTTTATCTGAAAAACAATGCTGAAGTCAGATATTCTGCTTTAAACATGTGTGTCACGTGCCAGAATGCTGTCTTTAATTAGTCCCAATGCCAAATTAGCCAATTATATTTCAGCACCCCGGGTTACCTTGATGGAAAACTGCATCAGAAAGGCTCTTAAAGCATGCGCCTGTGACCGAAATGTGACCTCCGATGGACGGTAGCAGACTCCGAAATGAGACGCGGATTCAGAGTTCCACATGAGGTGATTATTAACAACACGCTTCGTGATGAGATTTGCAGTGGTAAGCAATTTGGCTGTTCGCACCAGACGAAACACGACAGAAATGTAAACACAGCCATCCAGGAGCACAGAATATGCACTCACTCACCAAATGGTAAGGTTTATAATCTAATTAATACATATTAAACCTCTTTAACATTATTAAATGTAGATGCTGAATGACTGAAATGTGTTGGCTTGTCACAGTTGGCTTGTCACGGTTGGCTTGTCACAGTCCTCAGTTCTGAAGTTGGTTTATTTTATTTTTAAGATCTGAGGTTAAATTACAATTCATAGCAATTTCATTCATTCATTTTCATTTCGGCTTAGTCCCTTTATTAATCTGGGGTCGCCACAGCGGAATGAACCGCCAACTTATCCAGCATATGTTTTACACAGCGGATGCCCTTCCAGCCGCAATCCAGTACAGGAAACATCCATACAAACTCATTCACACTCATAAACTACAGACCATTACAGGGAAACACTGATATGCTCTCACATTCACACATACACTCATACACTATGTTTACCCAATTCACCTATAGCGCATGTCTTTGGACTTGTGGGGGAAACCGGAGCACCCGGAGGAAACTCACACCAACACGGGGAGAACATGCAAACTCCACACAGAAACGCCAACTGACCGAGCCGAGGCTCGAACCAGCGACCTTCTTGCTGTGAGGCGAACGTGCTATCCACTGCGCCACCGTGAGGCCCTCATAGCAATTTAAGTGATTGTAATTCATTACTTTAAAGATAGAGACCTTATAAAAATGAAAACATTTTCAGCACAAAATGCAATGCGGAAACTAGAGGTAAAGTTGTTTCCATTGTGGTGGGATAATATAGGAATAACAGGCTTAAAAACTGCAAAAGATTAGGTTAAAATACTGTCATTAAAATAATATTTAAAGAAAATATTACTTCATTTTTTTAACTTTAAAATCAAATGTTACATGCTGATTCTTTGACAATTTTTTGGTAAAGATTTCTGACTATATCGTAGTAAACATATGTTAAAGTCATTTTAATTGAATGTTCTTTAAAAGTTCATTCATTCATTCATTTTCATTTCGGCTTAGTCCCTTTATTAATCTGGGGTCGCCACAGCAGTATAAACCGCCAACTTATCTAGCATATGTTTTACGCAGCGGATGCCCTTCCAGCTGCAACCCATCCCTGGGAAACATCCATACACACCCATTCACACTCATGCACTACGGACAATTTAGCTTACCCAATTCACCTGTACCGCATGTCTTTGGACTTGTGGGGGAAACCGGAGCACCCGGAGGAAACCCACGCAAACACGGGGAGAACATGCCAACTCCACACAGAAACGCCAACTGACCCAGCCGAGGCTCGAACCAGCGACCTTCTTGCTGTGAGGCGAACGTGCCACTGTGAGGCCCTCTTTAAAAGTTGTCATCATGAATAAATAAATGCATTTATTTATTATTTTGTGATAAGGTTTTTGTTGTTCATCATTTTAAAAAGCAACAACTTGTTTCAGAACATTTACAGAACAGTGAAAAGCAGCATTCCCAAACTGATCAACTATAAAACTGAATATACTCAACATGCATAGAATCAAGGAAAGGAATGGAAAAGATGGGGAACATTGTCATGTTCAAGAAACCAGTCTGAGATGATTCGCGCTTTATCACATGGCGCGTTATCCTGCTGGAAGTAGCCATCAGAAGATGGGTACACTGTGGCCATAAAGGGATGGACATGGTCAGTAACAATACTTAGGTAGGCTGCGGCATTGACACAATCCTTAAGTGGTACTAATGGGCCCAAAGTGTGCCAAGAAAATACAAGGAAGATACAAGGCAGGATTGATCCATGCTTTCATGGTGTGGACGCCAAATTCTTACCCTACCATCCGAATGTCGCAGCAGAAATCGAGACTCATCAGACCAGGCAACAATCTTATATTGTCCAATATTGGTGAGCCTGTGTGAATTGTAGCCTCAGTTTCCTGTTCTTAGCTGACAAGAGTGGCACTCGGTGGGGTCTTTTGCTGCTGTAGCCCATCTGCCTCAAGGTTGGAGGTGTTGTGTGTTCAGAGATGCTCTTCTGCATACCTCGGTTATAACGAGTGGTTATTTGAGTTACAATCAGAATTCAGGGTCTGAAAGATCATCAGATATGAAAGCTGTGCATCTGATCCTTAAACTCAAGACCTGCTTTGACCACATTTCAGAACAACAAGCATTACAGTCAACAAGCATTAAGTCATGGGTAAAAAAAAAAGAAGCTCGCCGGCCCTTTAAAGGAAGGCCCGTCCCGCACCTGTGTTTGTGCTGCAGCTCTTCTACCTTTCTTTCTTTTTCCGCAGTGTATTTATTTTTACTGCACATCCATATCCTTAAACCCTCTTAACTGTTCAGGCCATCGAGAAGCTCTTAAGTGGATGAGCGAGCGTTAACTGTGTCTTTTCAAACCTTGACATTTAATACTCAATATAAATCTCTCCAGAGACCTGTTATTTTTTCAAGAATGTAATTACATACTTTCAAATAAAACTTGAAAGGGCCCAACAAGTTTTAAAACACAGTGTGTGCTCTCTGGACGGCGGGAAGGAATTCCAAGCAGTTGGAATATGCTAACATCTCAGTGTGTGTGAACCACGGGCCCTTGGCAGGACAACACAGTACTCGCGGCTTCAGACCTCACTAGATACACAAAATATAGAGACAATTAATCCACGTAGCGCTCAAGTAGCAACCCAACTACCATGAAAATGCACTGCTTGAGTGTTTGAGCTGAAGCGACCACAATTGACAGTCACTTGTTTTGACCCAGGAATAATGAAGCATGAAAGAATGCGACGATACAATCAGATTTTGGCCATGTCCACGCGTACACAGGTATTTTTATAAACCGAGTTTTCCCCACCTTCAGTTTAAAACAAATCTCTGTCCACATGAAAAAGTTTCAAATGCACTGTGGTGGGCACGCCAAATATTTGTACACTGCATAGAAGTCAATGCAAATGTGAGAGCAGAGACTATTACCGTCCCATGGTGGAAACTAAATTTGGTGCGACCGTGCGAAATTCGCCTCAATTTGGCGTTTGGTCTGAACCCAGCTGTGTTGGCCAATCAGAAAGGAGAAAACAGCACGCACACTAACGTCATGAGGCAGAAACTCCGGTCGTAGCTTCCACATGACCACACTGTACCTGGAGGAAATCTTCACCCTGGCTGGAGTTTTCAGAAAGTTTCGGTTTCAGTCACCTGATACTGTGTTTTCGTATGGACGAACAGCAAAACTGCGTAGAGAAAACAGTATTTCTGAAAACACCCATGTCCGTGTGGACAGGACCTCAGGGGGATATTTACATTTGTCATGGTTGAGAGTTTTACAAGAATCCTTAATGGCCACCACAGTGTGAGTAAATACTTATTTAGAAAAAAGGGGGAGAAAATCAACATGCTTTGCGCAAATCAGTTGGAAGAAACTTTTTGAGAACAGTATTAAGCTTGTAAGGTGACATGGTGGCTAGTGCTGTCAACTTACAGCAAGAAGGTCGCTGGTTCGAGCCCCGGCTGGGTCAGTTGGCATTTCTGAATAATGTTACGCCCTATGGATATCACAAAGTCCTTGCTGCGGAGGAAGAGGATGCGGGTACTTGATTGGCCTGTCTGCAGTCCTGACCTGTCTCCAATAGAGAACTTGTGGCGCATTTCGAAGCGCAAAATGCGACGACAAGGACCCCGTACTGTTGCCCTCCTTAAGACTTTGCAGGATGAATGGGGCAAAAGTACACCCGAAACACTTCATCACTTGGTGTCAGGCCCTAAACCTCTTTTAAGTGTTGTGAAAAGGAATGGCAACATTACAAAGTGGTAAATGCTTTACTGTCCCAAGATCTTTGTTGCAAGAACCATAATTGGAATACGAGTTTATTTAACAAAGTAAATAAAAAATCATGAGGAACACATTAAATAATGTGCTGTTCTATTGTCTGCATTTTCCATACTGTCCCAACTTTGTCTGATTTGAGGTTGTAGTTGAAGAGTGTGTGATAGACCTCTAGCAGAGTGCTATATAAATGAAGTCAGTTAGGTTGCTTGCATCGATAATATTCGACTTTTTAATGTGAGTGTGTATGTGTGTGTTTAGTTGATCATTGTCAGCAGTTTAAAGCTGCTCTCAGCGTTTCCATTTGTCAGTGGGACACAATGTGTTGTATGTGAAGGACTATGGGAAAAAAACAAAGCAGCAAGACCTGAAGCCTTTAGGTCAAACACCAGAAACATAATTAAATAAGGAGGACAGCTCCTTAAAGCAAGTCCCTCCCAGGTTTTTCCAGCTAGTATGTTATTAGCAGAGCGAGAGCTGCTTAAACTCTGGGAGTGGTCAGAAAACTTGGCAGCGCTTTGGGCAACATAGTTCTCTGAGCGAGCGTTTGGCCTTGTACTAGCTCAGGAAGAGAAAAATAGAGTTTTACCACAACAAGTCTATGTGGCATGCAAAAACGCAGAGCTAGCAAATCCAGAAGTGGAACCGTCAGTTTACAATGAAGAACAAGATTCACATTGTAACACGTAGATCTTTACAACAGTAGTTCTTAATTTGCTAAATAATTAGTGAGTAATTAGCTATAAACATGCTATCATTCATGTGACATATGACTATTTCCAGAAGCATTCGATTGTATTAATAAAACACACACACACATATTTGTGTTATACGTGTTTATTCAGTTTGGTTTTGTTTCTGTTTCTTCTCTTTCTTTCTTTTATAGTGGGAAAACGCACTATATAACCTACACCTTCATTTACCTTATTAATAATAATAATAATAATAATAATGTAGAATAATGTTATCTTCCCAAAACATACTGAACCCAGAGCTATACATGCTGCTTTTTGTCTTTTTGTTCAAAATAATGAGAATACAGCGGTGAGTGCATTCTGTCATTGAGTGCGTGATTCAATGTGACTGCAATTACATTTTTTAAAGTTAATTAATTAAAATAAGGGCCTCACGGTGGTGCAGTGGATAGCACGTTCGCCTCACAGCAAGAAGGTTGCTGGTTCGAGCCTCGGCTGGGTCAGTTGGTGTTTCTGTGTGGAGTTTGCATGTTCTCCCCGTGTTGGAGTGGGTTTCCTCCGGGTGCTCCGGTTTCCCCCACAAGTCCAAAGACATGCGGTATAGGTGAATTGGGTAAACTAAATTGTCCGCAGTGTATGAGTGTAAATGGGTGTGTATGGATGTTTCCCAGAGATGGGTTGCAGCTGGAAGGGCATCCGCTGCGTAGAACATGTGCTGGATAAGTTGGCGGTTCATTCCGCTGTGGCGACCCCTGATTAATAAAGGGACTAAGCCGAAATGAAAATGAATGAATGAAAGAATAATTAAAATAAAAACTTGCATCATATTAAAAAGCCCCTATTATGCATTAAAAAAGGTCATATTTTGGTTTTGGGGGTCTCCAACAACAGGCTGATATGCATGCAAGGTCAAAAAACACTTTCATTGTCTTATAATATGCATTTACTTTTACCTAATTATCCCAACGACTCCCATATGATTCGTTCAGCGATTCATTTGCTCCCAAACCCCTCCTTAACGCGATGCTAATCTGCGCTGATTGGTCCGATGATTTTTTCTAAAGTTTCTGCCTGTTTGAGGCTAGTATATTTCCTGTACTTGTGTCTGCAAATCCTCTTTATCAGCAGTAATGCCGTGTTGAAGTGTCAGCTCTTGACTGTTGCCCTGCAGTGGATTCACCTCCTCCTCCTGCAGTGGTAATGAGCTGGAGAAACACATACAGAACGAGAAACTGACCCGCGCTTCACAGTCTGACACAAACCTCCACTGAGGATGAAAGCAGACGCATGAATCACGGCCATCGCTCACCTCTAATGTGTGTAAGTACCGTCATTACAGGCTTTAGCAGGACATCACAGCCAACAAATAAACACAACTTGAATTACGAGGCAATGGAGAATATAAATCTGACGACGTAGTAAAACTCCAATGAACAAGAGGACTTCAGTTGTTCAGTTAGTAATAAAATCACTTAATTTATTATGTACTTTCACAGCATCACTGTCATACTCTACAACGTTATCTTTTTTTCAGACATCTTAAGACATTTCTATTACAATATCACTTCTATCGCAAAGGAATGTTGTCAAATTTTAATCATTAGACTACAGGGGGAGGAGCCTACTAAACACAATTAGCATACTGTCTGTCTACATACTGTCCTAACCCAAACTAGTTAAGTTTGCTACGAATTTGACTGGAAACCCATTGCCTTAAACCACTTAATTTTTACACAAGGTGAAACGGAAAGGTCGTAGCTGAATTAACAAAGAACTTAAGGAACTCAGTGGTTGAAATGATGCCTTTGCCTTATAGCTGTGTATATATTTTTTATTATTGTTATCATTTTTGAAGTATTTAAATTTTCATGTGTTATTTTAATTGTTATAAACGTTTGATGTATTGTAATTTTTATTATTGTTTACTTATTTATTTTATGTCAGTCATTTTATGACTCAGTGGTTATCACTGTCGCCTCACAGCAAGAAGGTCGCTGGCTCGAACCCCGGCTGGGTCAGTTGGCATTTCTGTGTGGAGTTTGCATGTTCTCCCCGTGTTGGCGTGGGTTTCCTCCGGGTGCTCCGGTTTCCCCCACAAGTCCAAAGACATGCGGTATAGGTGAATTGGGTAAGCTAAATTGTCCGTAGTGTATGTGTGTGAATAGGTGTGTATGGATGTTTCCCAGTGATGGGTTGCAGCTGGAAGGGCATCCGCTGCGTAAAACATATGCTGGATAAGTTAGCGGTTCATTCCGCTGTGGCGACCCCAGATTAATAAAGGGACTAAGCCGAAATGAAAATGAATGAATGAATGAGTCTACACGATGACATCATAAAAAATGCAGCCTCTGATTGGTGCTCTCTCAGTTATTTGCCTAGGCTTGAGATCAGAACAGAAAATGGATTCATATTGAAGAAGTTGATCAATGCTTGGAGTACGGATGGGAATTATGCATCACATATAAAGAGAGTAACAGACAAATAGCAGGGGTAGATTCGGGAGCAAGCCAAAGGCCATTTATTCTTTTTCAAATATTTTTTAAAGTAATATTTAGTGGAGCAAGGAAATTTTCACAGTGTTTCCTATAATATTTTTTCTTCTGGAGAAAGTCTTATTTGTTTTATTTTGGCTTTAAAATTATTTTTAAACCATTTTAAGGTCAATATTATTCGCCCCCTTAAGCAATATTTGTTTTTGATTGTCTACAGAACAAACCACTGTTATACAATGACTTGCCTAATTACCCTACATTAACCTTATTAAGCCTTTAAATGGGGCTGGACGGTGGCACAGTGGGTAGCACAATCGCCTCACAACAAGACGGTCGCTGGTTCGAGCCTCGGCTGGGTCAGTTGGCATTTCTGTGTGGAGTTTGCATGTTCCCCCGGTGTTTGCATGGGTTTCCTCCGGGTGCTCCGGTTTCCCCCACAAGTCCAAAGACATGCAGTATAGGTGAATTGGGTAAGCTAAATTGTCCGTAGTGTATGTGTGTGAATGAGTGTGTATGGATGTTTCCCAGTGATGGGTTGCAGCTGGAAGGGCACCCGCTGTGTAGAACATATGCTGGATAAGTTGGCGGTTCATTCCGCTGTGGCGACCCCAGATTAATAAAGGGACTAAGCCGAAAAGAAAATGAATGAATGAAGCCTTTAAATGTCACTTCAAGGTGAACACTAGCATCTTGAAAAATATGTAGTTTAATATTATGTGCTGTCATTATGGCAAAGATAAAATAAATCAGTTATTAGAAATAAGTTATTAAAACTATTATGCTTAGAAATGTGTTTAAAAAATCTTTCCATTAAACAGACATCGGGGGTAAAAATATACAAGGGGGCTCATAATTCAGGAGGGCTAATAATTCTGACTTCAACTGTACGTCACTATTCATCACTAAACAACTTTTGTAGACTATAGTGAAGATGTGCCAGGTTTAGTCTCAGGGTGACCAGACATCCATTACTGAGTCCCAACCCAGTGTGTGTTTTCTTTCTAATTATCTCTTTCCTCTGTTCACCGTCGGGAGCGGAGCCAAGGCACACCTAGTTACTGGCTATAGTTACAATCGCCAAACACAACCTCCACTTCAGTCATTATTGACACGTTAAAGGGAGAGCTGACTCAAATAATTGGTCATATCGGTCACTATATATATGCCTTTACACCTTGAAGAATGATGTTGCGAGAACATGTAAATTCAATAATCAAAATGACACTGCCGGCACAATTTGTATAATTAAAAACGCTTTAGTATGATGTGTGAACATAATAAGTCTAAAACTCTTATTAAAATTAAAACAATACATACATACACGCACACATTATAACCTCAAAACATTCATTCATTCATTTTCATTTCGGCTTAGTCACTTTATTATTCTGGGGTCGCCACAGCGGAATGAACCGCCAACTTATCCAGCATATGTTTTACGCAGCGGATGCCCTTCCAGCCGCAACCCATCACTGGGAAAACCTCAAAATATTAACAAATATAATTAATACTAAATCAGATATTAAGCTTTAACTGAATATTTGATGATTGCATTTCTTTTTTGTTGTTGTTGTTGTATATAAGGGCATCAAGGTGGCGCAGTGGGTCGCACGAGCAACTCACAGCAAGAAGGTCTCTGGTTCGAGCCTCGGCTGGGTCAGTTGGCATTTCTGTGTGGAGTTTTCCTCCGGGTGCTCCGGTTTCCCCCACAGTCCAAAGACATGCGCTATAGGTAAATTGGGTAGGCTAAGGTGTCCATGGTGTATGTGTGTGAATGAATGTGTGTGGATGTTTCCCAGTGATAAGTTGCAGCTGGAAGGGCATCCACTGCGTGGAACATGTGCTGGATAAGTTGGCGGTTCATTCCGCTGTGGCGACCCCAGATTAATAAAGGGATTAAGCCGAAAAGAAAATGAATGAATGAATATATATATATATATATTCCAAGTGCAAACTTTGTTTTATTTCATATATTTATATTTTCCTATTTTCATTCATTTTCCTTCCGCTTAGTCCCTTATTTATCAGGGGTCGCCACAGCGGAATGAACCGCCAACTATTCCATCATATGTTTTACACAGCAGATGCCCTTCCAGCGGCAACCTAGTACTGGGAAACACCCATACACACTCTCACATTCACATACACTCAATTATTCATATATTCAATTCCCCTATAGGAGAACATGCAAACTCCACACAGAAATGCCAACTGACCCAGCCGGGACTCGAACCAGCGACCTTCTAGCTGTGAGGTGACAGTTCTAACCACTGCGCCACCGTGTCGCCCAATTTTCCTATTTTGATTTAAAACAATTTATTTATTTATTTTGGCTTAAGTTGGAATATTAAACATTAGATTGTTTCTGCATGACATTACTCACAATGTTTAAAATAATAATAATAATTTGAAGCAATAAACTGAGCTGATATCCATAACCCGTATAATACACAAACAAACACAACAAATAGCCCAATGTTGGGTTAAACCAAAAAAGTGTTATTTAAAAACAACTGATAAAATTAACCAATCGTTGGGTTATGACAACCCATATTTACATAGAGTTTATGAAATCAGGCAGCAGGAACAGATATCAGAGTGCATACTCACCGCCATAACTGAGCAAAAACTGATCTAGCGGTTCCCCATTTCATGGAAGCACAGCGGTGTGTTGCAGAAGATCCGCATAAATTTGACTGATATCACCTCCATCAGAGGCCAATAAAGCTGATTTATTATAAACACTGCTCCCTTGTGTTTACCGCACACATTCTTGTGTCTCCAACATCTTTCAAAATGAGCACATGCAGGTGCTGAGGCTGGTCTGAGAGAGCGAACCGTCACAAAAACACCACACTGCAGATCAGACTCAATACAGCAGCTTTCAGATGCCTCACAATCTGCAATCATTACAAATCTTGGTGCAATAGAGGATGCAAATGTGTCCTTACAGTACAGTGCATATCTTAAGATACTCTGTCACTTGCGGAGCACTCTTATATAAGACTGAAGCGATTTATTCAGTGAAAACAACCTTCTGGATGTACTTTATGCCCCTTATTACACAGCTACTTGCGGCAAAACAAAAATTAGACACAAAACATCGTTCTGAGCTGTAATAGTTTATACATTTTTTTACTAAACGCAAAGCTGATAGAAACAAAAACAGCTGATGGAGTATACACTAACCTGTGCATTATTCAGACACAAGATGGAGACAAACAGTCAAAAACACAAAGCTGACAGAAACGTAAACAGCTGATGGAGTATACACTAACCTGCGCATTATTCAGACACAAGATGGCGCCAAACAGTCAAGAACACAAAGCTGACAGAAACTAAAACAGCTGATGGAGTATACACTAACCTGCGCATTATTCAGACACAAGATGGCGCCAAACAGTGTAAAACGCAAAGCTGACAGAAACTAAACCGACTGAATGGAGAATACACTAACCTACATATTATTCATTCACAAGATGGAACCAAACAGTCAAAAACAATGGTGTGACAGACATATGCACATGTATGTGCATGTAAGCCTATGGATGTGAACATATTCACTTACGGTCAAGGTGATTTTAAGTTCCCGGATGAGTCTGTGTTATTCAGAGGTTGTTATCTGGGAATAACTAATCTTGGGATGTCACCAATCAGAATCAAGTATTCCAGACAGCCGTGTAATAATAGCAGATAAAAACTACTGAAACTAATAACAAAGGTTCACCCTGGTACTATGAATCATCTTGACTATTAGTCAGTATACATATTTAAATGCTTAACATTTATGTGTTGTTCTTGACTGTTTGGCGCCATCTTGTGCCTGAATAATATGTGGGTTAGTTGCATTCAGCAATTTTTCTTTCTGCAAGCTTTAGGTTTAATAAAAGAGATAGTCATTTATTATAGCTTGTGGAAACTTAGCCATGTAATAAGCAGGATAATGTACATCTAGGCAGTTGTTTTTGCGGAATAAAGCCCTTCAGTCTTGTACAACAGCTGCTGATAAACCTGTCAGGCTTTATTCTGAAAAAATACTAGAGTAATTTATGGTAAACACTATAGAGTTTTTTGAACCATACTATACTGGAATTAATAGGTTGTGGTAATTCTGTAGTTGCAGGAGGCACGGTGGCTCAGTGGTTAGCACTGTCGCCTCACAGTAAGAAGGTCGCTGGTTTGAGTCCCGGCTGGGTCAGTTGGCATTTTTGTGTGGAGTTTGCATGTTCTCCCCGTGTTGGTGTGGGTTTCCTCTGGGTGCTCCGGTTTCCCCCACAGTCCAAACACATGCGCTATAGGTGAATTGAATAAACTAAATTGTCGGTAGTGTATGAGTGTGTATGTGTGTGTGTGTGTGTGTGTGTGTGTGTGTGTGTGTGTG
>CAIGQW010009152.1:586458-600147 GCA_903798125.1 Danio choprae
TGTGTGTGTGTGTGTGTGTGTGTGTGTGTGTGTGTGAATGAGTGTGTACAGATGTTTCCCAGTACTGGGTTGCGGCTGGAAGGGCATCCGCTGCGTAAAACATATGCTGTAATAGTTGGCGGTTCATTCCTCTGTGGTGATCTTTGAAATAGAGACTAAGCCAAGGAAAAATGAATGATTGAATTCTGTAGTTGCTACAGCAACACAACAACTTATAACATAAACAAATTATTCAATACTGTGGTTTCTACAATTATAAAGTCTATTATATTACAATAAACTATAAACAGTAAAAGCTAAATTATACTACAGTATTTATTAAAGTGTATCAAGTCAACATAGGCTCATTCTGAAAACGTAGCCCTATATACATTTCTGGAGATTGAGAATTATGTAGCCAGAAGTACGTATGGCTGCATTTCGTCTTTAAATTGAACGCTCCGGGGCGGTATGACGCAGTTCCTTTTCGGGCTTACCAGCTGACCACTTACCTCCACATGAACGGCTTTCCCACTGTTACTAGTTTGTCCAGTGGCTCGACATGTACATCGTCGGACTTGAGACGTACAGAGGAGTTGACCACGTCGAAGGGGTTTGAGTCCGGTGAAGAACGGTTCCAGAAAGCAGGTAAAACAGAAGCCAAAAAGTAAAATAAACAAGTTAATAACAGGGTCAGAATGTGGTAAAAATCTGAAAATGTGGTAAAAATCAGGCGAGGGCTTTTCTTTGTCTGGATTGCTTTTTAAAACTGTTGGTTGGGTTTAGGGAAGTGGGTGGGCGGGTCAATCGGTGCTTTTGAAAACACTATTGGTTGAGTTTAGGGAAGGAGGAGGGTGAGTCAGTCGATTGGTCAGTCAGTCAGTCAGTCGACAGCGGCCTCTGGTGGATTTACTCGAGAGGAGCAGGCACGAATGGCACTCGCGAGAGAAATGTAAGATCTGAAAAAGTGTACACAGCGGCCTCTGGTGGATTCGCGAAAACAAAAACTGCGCCGTATTTGGGGCTCTCCAGAAATGTACTGTATATAGCGGTACGTTTTCAGAATGAGCCTGGGTTGGTATCAGTTCACGATAGCTAATACTAAAGCATGCTTTAGCATTTATTAATAAAGTGTTGTAAATTCTATACAATGTAGTTCTTCATTAGTATCACTGAGCAGGACACAGCTTGAGAACTTGATGAAGCATATATTGGAGCAAATCTGTAGTCAAACAGTCGGCTTTCTCTGTATTTCATCACTCTGACTGCATGAGCCAAGTTTTCCTGATCATGCAATATGTGTTATGTCTGTGCAAATGTAGGCGGCCATGCTTACGCATTCTGGTGTGACGTCAAGTGCACATTCAACTGTTTTTACTTTCAGTAACTCTCTTTAGATCACTTTGAGATCTCAAATGTACATCACTATAAACACTGCTGTCTCAAAAGACCAAGTTAGACGAATTTTCATGTGACTCGACCCTTTTAAAAGCAAAAAAAAAGAGCAATAAATGCGTCTTGTCACTACTCGCTGCCCTCTCAGCCACTTCTGTTTCTTGACATCCAAGATATAATTATACACATCATAGGATGATTATAGATCTGCTCAGGAATCTGGACAGCTGCCTCTACTTTAGCCCAGTCAAACCCATTATCAAAGAGCTTTCTCTTAAGAAGTGACGCAAAAAAAAAATGTTGTTTCTGGTAGAGTTGGGCAGATCGATCACTAAGCATTAAGGCTTTTGATTCTGATGTTGTATAGAAAGTTAAAAGGTTTGGGGGTTTGGAAGGACCATTGCTTCAGCTCATCTGAACCAGTGGTCTGTTAGTATCTGTAAGATGCTATAAGGGAACTCACATGGAGTCAGAAGTTGCAACTAGAAAAAAATCTGTTGAAACATCGATCAAAACACATTAATAGGACTCATACATTTAATAGGTCACATAAATAGGATGCATTTATTCATGAGGGTTCAATCCAATCACCAATCACTATTCTGAATGAGAAATAATTACATTACTATGCATGAGAATGTTACTAGTTTGCTTATAAGTCTTATGTCTTCCCTCATTGTGAACATTCAGAGTTGCATGTGTTCATTATCGAAAGTGTTTTTGGTGTGTTTCAGGAACTTTTAAAGAAAGGTTCCAGTTCCTACTGATTTCGTAGTCTCTACAAGTGTGGTAAGTAGGTGGTGAAATGTTATTTTTTATGTTTGCAGATATGTTGTCGGGTTAAACGTTTCTGTCAATGACACTTGAAGGTATTTTAAAGAACTAATTAAAGATAGTTCGATGAACGTGCTGCCATATCAGGTTAGGCACACTCTAAATGAAATAGGCCAATTATTGTTCATGTAATGCTGTGGTCACACTAGAGTTTGAGCATGCGGTATTCTGTTGTACGGCGTTGCGGAAAGGGGCGGGATTAAACAAGATGATTAGACATTTAAAAAATTGGTCCATAATTTAAATTACTGTCCAGAGAGGTCATGTTTTGGTCTTTGATTGGTCTCACGCATTCACGTGATGCGATTTCACAGGTCAGAGTTCAAAGCATAATGCATTGTGCCATTTGGCTCAACTGGTAGAAGATTGCATTATAGTAGTGCAACTATCATAGATTCAATACACAGATTGTCTAAATGTGTATTTTGCATATATTTATAAGTGTAAACTTTGGGAAATAGGAACAGAAAAAACTGTGGTTAAGGAACTGTTGGTAATGTCAGTCCAATGTTGTTTTAGGACTGTCATTGACTGTCACACCACTGTCATTATTTTTACACTAGCTAGGGGGAGCTTAATGTTAAAATGTAACTATACATTGTAATAGGCTAGTTGCTAGCTATTTGGTCATCTTTGGAGTAGGATGCATGCTCGATTAGCTCAGTCAGTTTTGTCAGCTCTTGTGGGAGCTGACTGGGAGCAACATGGGCGTTTGCACATGCGATCAATCCACTCCAGGCTGTAATTCTTTGATGAAGCTGTTCAGGCTCGTCTTGCTGTGGTTCGGCTCCTACTCGTGCTGAGGCAGAATGCTGACTCTGGGCATCACAGATATATTATGTAGAAGGGTTAGAGATGGGCAAGGCTTTATCTTTAGATAGATGCTTATTGTTTACAAGCCCTCCGATGTCTTTAAGGGCCGGGACACATCAACCTGATTCCAACTAACTAGCGCCAACAAAAACTGTGTTGTCGTCTTGTGTCAATCTGCTTCCGCCTGGACCTAAGAGATGCACATGAACACACCAGAAGGCAGCAGCTGACTGAAACGAGAAGCATGAGAGGACGTGTCTTTACCTTTAAATGTAATGTAGTTAAATTACAGCCAGCTCCTTTGTGTTCCATCTTGACTTGAATTGTTTACTTGGGTATGTCACTTCAGTTTTTGTTCTAGCACTTTAATTCAGTGCTGAATAACCAATCAGGCTGTTCACTTCAGCAACAGCCGATGACGATTCTACATGCTGAATCGGGCCAAGTCAATCCGAGGTTAACCCAAATGAGAGGCAATGTGTGGAACACACCAAACCAACTGACCGGATCGATGCTGACCGACGGACGACCATTGGCTTGGTGTGTCCCGACCCTTAGACTGCAGCTCTGCCTCTATTCCATTTGGTCAAAAGACAACTGGGGTCCCGACTGAAACCAAGGTTTGTTCTCCACTTGGTGAAGTTTTGGTTCCTTGCCAATAATACCAGCATTCTACCACTACTCTCATCCCTGCCTGATTTTCTGAAAATGTTCCACAATCTGAAATATTATTATGGGTTTTTTCATAATCTATGTAAAGCTGATTTGATCGACATGGTTAAAAGCACTAAAGGAAAAAAGATGATTGTACCCTTACTCGCTACATCTAGCACTTTCTCTCAGGTATCGGGGACAAACTCTGAAGTTGTTCCACCCAGAGTGAAGGCTTCATGCTGCAACTATCTGCTTTTGACGAGATGGATACCTTCAGCATTGAACAGGGAACACTGGGTGCCTATGAGGAAATGGTGGAGGTCATCACTGCTGTTGGAGCCGTATTAAACATTGATGGGCCAAGCTAAGGAAATTTGCCCAAAAACAGTCTTGACGTATGATTCCTGTGTTCTAAAGTACATCTTTAGTATCTGGGCCTTCCTTTCTTTCCTGACCTGCACGTTGAATTTTTGAGGTCTTTTCTGCCTGTGTCTTCTTCATGTCTCTGACTAGTCCTCTTTTTTTGGGCGGGAGGAACATAGAGATTGAGTGATGCCTAAAAAATGATCTCCCTCGCTTCTTAGTGCCAGATAATAGTGCCAGACCCTCATAAACATAAATCCAAGACACATAAAAATATATATGTTTTAAATATTGTTTTCTTGATATATTTATCTGCCTAAGTGCATTTGTACAACACATTTCGGTTCACCAAGCAATCTTTAATCCACACATCCCTATGCACCTTCTACTTGTCCGTATAATGGCTGGTATCTTTAAATTCAGTTCCTGGACACTGATTAAAGCCCAGTCGCAGTGTTGTTATCCATCTTGCTGAAAAGCTGACATTGACACAGAGCACTTTAGAGGAAGTACAACACAGTGAGCGCACTTTAAATACCTTCACTTACTTTCTAATTCATTTTTTTATCTAGCACCTTCCCTCCGTCCTCCTATTAGAGGATCATAATGCACTGCCATCGCATACAGTCAGGGCCATAGTCAGAGCATTTAGGGCCCAGAGGCAAGTTGTTGCTGTGGGCTCTGACTGATTGTATTTCATGTTATACAACATGTAATTTGCCTGAAGCTCTACTGATAGTATTTAATGAAGTTTGTATAGAAATATACAATACAAGATGAAATACTTTAAATAAAAGAGTGGTCTGTTAATACCACTGCAGCTGGTTGCATTCTCTATGTCTTCATGCTGCTGTTGGGAGTGAAGATAAAAGAAAAAAGCAAAACATTAAATCTTTCTTCAGCACATGATGTTGGGTTGTCCACAAGGGACTTTTCAATGGCATAAGCAAAATCCCCACAAATGTTCACAATTTATGTTTAGGCCGTGCTAATGTGTGGGCGCCTCTTCTGTTTGGAGAGTTTCTTTGGCCGCTGTTTTTGTTGTTGCTAACGGAGAACTTAATATCTCAGTCTGCAGAAATGTGCACTATAACGTCCTGGTGAGGCCAGTGGCCAGACCTTGGTTTCATCTTTATGGACTTTCAACCTGTTTACTGTCTTGAGATCACTAGATCTGATAGTTTCTGTAGTATCTTGTCCGTCTGTGTCAAGTTTAGTGTTCAATAGCCTGTGTAATTATATGCCGTCATTTGTCTTACTATTTGTCTGGTGTTGACTTTGTGTTTACACAAGCTAGTATTGGTTAAATGTTTTGTTACATGTCTGGCTCTTTTGATGTTGTTAATAAAGTGATTATCCTGGAATTTAATTTGTCATTACTTGTTTGAATATGACAGAACACCTGGGTACCTCCTCCAAAGCAGATCAGATCTGAATTTCATGATGGAAATCTCCACTGGAAATCTGGTACAAGGTTATGTGTTTTATGTGATGTGGCCGGCCAATTACTCCTATTTGTGGGGGTGGTCTAAGAAGACTTTGAAACCTCTTTGAAACTAATTCCCTCCTTTCCTGGCCCAGTCCATCCAGAGGACATCCCAGAGCAAGTCACGACTGCCACAAACATGAGGTCCCATGCCCACCATTGATCCAAACGTTGGAGGAGCCTGAAGCTGTATTCATCCCTGAAGCAGAACCTGTTGCCTGGGCAGGTCAGCAGTTAGAGCCACCTGCCAGGTTTGTGGTGGGAATTCTGATCAAAGTGGACAGACTTCCCTGACTCTTACCCCTGTGAAGTATGTGTCCCTCCTGGCCCTGTGTGCATTATATGACTTCCTAGTCCCTAATAGACTATCCCACACCCTTCCTATGAAGGTTTTATCCTGTAGTAAATCTCATTATATGCTGCTGATCCAGCCCAGTCTTCAAGCTTTTTGTCTGTCACCTGTCCTGCTTCCTGGCTCTGTGTCCTCCATGTTCTCCACCCAGGCTCACCCCTTATCTCCACTGGATCAACAAAGTTCTTTTAGACAGCCCAGTCAAAAGATCCAGGGCCTGACAAAATATGGCTCCACTGCAGTCTTCAAAGCCCATAGCTCAGCCTTGGCCTGTTGGCTCAACAGTGGCTTATTGCCCAAGTGCCTCTCAAAAAAGTAACTACACATTGCAGCGATGGCTTGGTAGTGGTGACGAGTGTGGGCAGGGCCCGAGAGCTGTGGGAGAGGAGCCAGACCAACAGAGTGTTTAAAAAGTCTCAGGTCTTGTGGAGGAGCTCCAGATGGACTCTTTAGTTTTGTGTTTAATTTATGATTAAAGTTGTTGCATGTTTTCCAGTTCCTGCTTCTTTCTTCTTGAACGTGAGTTTTAGCTACTTCTACAGTAGGTTAGCATTTCATGCATTTCCGGTGTAAGCAAAACACCCGTGAAGAAACTCGACACAGAGGAACACAGAAACCCCACTTCCAGCTAGCATTTTGGAAGTGTGGTTAGAGCAACACAAATTCCCTCATAATTGAAGTTTCCTCAGTCCTCCAGCTCTATCCTGGTCTGTTTTTAAAGACAAAATGTTATTAATTTTCAGCTGTTATAAAAAAGGTAGGGCCTCACGGTGGCGCAGTGGATAGCACGATTGCCTCACAGCAAGAAGGTCGCTGGTTCGAGCCTCGGCTGGGTCAGTTGGCGTTTCTGTGTGGAGTTTGCATGTTCTCCCCGTGTTGGCGTGGGTTTCCTCCGGGTGCTCCGGTTTCCCCCACAAGTCCAAAGACATGCAGTATAGGTGACTTGGGTAAGCTAAATTGTCCATAGTGTATGTGTGTGAATGAGTGTGTATGGATGTTTTCCAGTGATGGGTTGCAGCTGGAAGGGCATCCGCTGCGTAAACCATATGCTGGATAAGTTGGCGGTTCATTCTGCTGTGGCGACCCCAGATTAATAAAGGGACTAAGCCGAAATGGAAATGAATGAATGAATAAAAAAGGTACAGACCGAATTGTCAAACAGAAAAAGAAATTGTGTGTTTTTTTAAATCAGAAATTACTAGAAACTTGCGGCTTTGTAGTAGAAGTTAAAGTTTTAAATCTAAATGAAAGTGACACCAACACTGTCATGGTTAATACTGTAAAGTTGCTTGATTTAAGCCATCTATAGTATAAGGTACTATATCATTCATTCATTTTCCTTCAGTTTAGTCCCTTTATTTATCAGGGGTCGCCACAGCGGAATGAACCACCAAATTATCCAGCATATGTTGTACATAGCGGATGCCCTTCCAGCCGCAACCCAGCACTGGGAAACATCCATACACTCTTACATTCACACACATACACTACGGCCAATTTAGCTTATTCAATTCACCTATACCACATGTCTTTGGACTGTGGGGGAAACCAGAGCACCCAGAGGGAGAACATGCAAACTCCATATAGAAACGCCAACTGACCCAGCCGTGGCTCGAACCAGCGACCTTCTTGCTGTGAAGCACCACTGAGCCATCGAGCCGCCCAAGGTACTTTATCAATAAATGTTATTTGTCTTGACTGGAGTGCAAATTCCAGCACTTGTGTAATAATATCCCCATTGCTATGATCAGATGCTTCACCGCTGTCATTTTTGTTGCGTTTAATTGTCACATTATTATTTAACATTAGTCTACGTGACCTAATTTTTATATATTAGCCAAACATTAATACATAATGTGATTGTTTGCATATTTTTACATTCGAACAATCAGAATAATAATCTGAATAAAGGGGTGGAACTGTGTCTCAGTGGTTAGCACTGTCACCTCACAGCAAGCAGGTCCCTTGTTTGAGTCCTGGCTGGACCAGCTGGCATGTCTGTGTGGAGTTTGCAAGCTCTCCCCGTTCTCCCACCACAGTCCAAAGACATGTGGAATATGTAAATTGCATGAACTAAATTGGCCGTATTGTATGAGTGTGTGTGAGAGGGTGAGTGTGTGTTTCCCAGCACTGGGGGTTCAGAAGATTCATGAAATTCTAACACGAGATTATAAATCTTAATTTGCTTCACACTTTTGACAAGGGTGATATTCAAGGAATTCAGGCACTTGCCTGAATCCAGACACATTGAAATAAAGATTTTTAGGTGAAAGGTGCTTTATATAAAACATCTGCTGTAAAAGCAGGTCCGTCTTGCTTTGCAGTCAAGGAAATGTGACTCAAACTGTTGCGAGCATAAGCTTTATTGCAGAAGCTCAGTTGGCTGAAGGAGGGCTGCGGGTGGAGGGCCACGGGATGCTGGGTGGAGAATGCATGGAATGTCCATTGCTGTTTACGGCCCGGGACGCTTCACACATGCAGGTCAGGGGGCTGTCATCTGTCTTCCACTCTCTTACGCTCAGCTTCTCGTCCCCCCTCATTACACGAGGGTCAAGCTCAGAGGTGACCTAATTAAAAGCTCATTACATCACAGACAATATCCATTAGCATGCCAGGTCAAGCTGTTAATCCATTAGTGTTGCAGAGGCTGCTTGTCCAAGCCTTACATTTTAAAAGCCCCCTCCTTCCTAAAGTACACACTCGCTCACACATGCACACAATCTCTACTTAACACTATCAGTGTCCAAACACAAGATGATTTCAGACGGACAGAGTTCCTCAGATAATCACTGTGAGGGATTCAAGGAGGGATAGAGCTTGCCCATGCTCAAATGGAGCTCTCCCAAATCTTAGTGAGCTGTCAACCTAGAAAGCATTTTAAGGCATAAACGTTCTGTCATGAAAAACCATTAGCATCCAACTTTCCACACGAATAGACAAGTAGTTGTTCTAGTTGGCACTGGTTTTGAGAATGTTGGTATTTTATCAAACATTTGGAGCCGATCCACTTCAAATGTTGACTACTATGTATATAATTAACACGTTAATATTTCTTCAGTGCAAATTAATCTGTTGATAAGGTTTGATCCCAACTTCTTGCCATCGTTGCAGCCATAGGCTATCATTGTGTGATGGACAAAATGATAATATATCATGGATCAGGACACAACATGTGTGCTGAACAACAGGCATCCTTAGGAGTTTGGATGAAACCAAAGTTAGTAGGGATAACTGTCTCTTCCACCGAAGCACAAGAAGGGGCCAAATGTATTGTGGGCCAAATGTATTTTTGCACATGTTAGCAAGTGCCAGTGCCATCGACAAGCCACATGTCAACAAAAATCAACAACCGCAAAGTGAACTGATTCCATCACTAAATGGATATCCACAGACTGCCGACCCATCAACATTGTTCAGGACTGTACCAGACCATACCATCGACGGGAACTATTGTTACGAGAATACACATAGAACTGTACGACACTGAAAGAGCTAAAACAGTGAGGCGTTTCTATATGGAGTTTGCATGTTCTTTCACACTATGGACATTTTAGGTTACCCAATTCACCAATAGCGCATGTCTTTGGAATTGTGGGGGAACCCGGAGGAAACCCACGCAAACACAGGGAGAACATGCAAACTCCACACAGAAATGCCAACTGACCCAGCCAAGGCTCGAACCAGCGACCTTCTTGCTGTGAGGCGACAGCGCTAGCCACCCCGCCACCGCGATTAATTCATAATGTTTTTTAATCACTCAACAGACATGTCATATCAAGCAAACAGCTTAACCATTTTAAGTTTAAGTTGAACCAATACCTGAGATGGTGACCAAACAAGACTGTCTGACAGTCCTACTAGGGGAGAAAAATGAAGCTGTATTTCCACACACGTCGAACCGTAACATCTGCGCAGATATTTATGCAGTCTACCTTTGAACTAAGACTTTCCACAAGATGCCAGGATGGATTTGGTGCGTTATATAGTATCTCCACCTTCACATAGGCTGCCCTTGAATCTCCTGTAGCGCCTATTGAAGTTTTGTTCGGACGTCAACCCATGCACCTGCGAGCTGAATGCATGTATTTATCCGCTCACTGGGGACCGAGCCATACAGAAGCACTCTGCCATCTCTTTGAACCTGCTTCCCCTGGTGGCTTCCTAACTATACGGCACTCAATGCTTTGTAAGTGACTCCAGCAGTGGGGGCAGAATGGAGAGAATAGAAAGTTAACCGAGGGAAGAAATAGTAAAACAAACAAAAAGGCCCTAGGAAAAATATCTTTGAGCGCACAGGGGGATCAAAGACCTCCACTGTGACCTGCGGCCTTTGTCTTTTAGACACTTCATTGAGCTCATGTCTGGACACCTATGGAAGGCACTACCACATTCAGAACAGGGAAGCTCATTCCCCCTTCGGGACTCCAAATTGCTTCACCAATTCCTCTAAAAAAACATCTAATGTCAACAGCCACTCATGAGCCTTCCTCCCTCATATGACTCCTGAGTTTCAAAGGAAGAAGGAGTGGCATCTAAAACCTGTCCGTTTGCCCACAAAGAAAGCGACTAATGTGTGGATGACTAAAGGGAAGATGTGCCCCAGTGCACTTATTACTTTGAATCCTATAATTAGTATTTTGCTTTGTTGTGTAATACCAATTTCAAAAGTATGTTTCCGAAAACCATTGTTAGCCAACTAAGGGGGCGACACGGTGGCGCAGTGGGTAGTGCCGTCGCCTCACAGCAAGAAGGTCGCTGGTTCAAGCCTCGGCTGGGTCAGTTGGCGTTTCTGCGTGGAGTTTGCATGTTCTCCCCGGGTTCACGTGGGTTTCCTCCGGGTGCACCCCACAGTCCAAAGACATGCACTATAGGTGAATTGGGTAAGCTAAATTGGCCGTAGTGTATGTGTGTGAATGGGTGTGTATGGATGTTTCCCAGTGATGGGTTGCAGCTGGAAGGGCATTCGCTGCGTAAAACACATGCTGGATAAGTTGGCGGTTCGTTCCGCTGTGGCGACCCCAGATTAATAAAGGGGCTAAGCCGAAATGAAAATGAATGAATTATTAGATTATCAGACATACAGTTGAAGTCAGAATTATTAGCAACCCTGTATATACCCCCCCCCCAACATAATAGTATTTCTAACTAATTTCTAATAACTGATTTGGCCTCACAGTGGTGCAGTGGGTAGCACGTTCGCCTCACAGCTAGAAGGTCGCTGGTTCGAGCCTCGGCTGGGTCAGTTGGCGTTTCTGTGTGGAGTTTGCATGTTCTCCCCGTGTTGGCTGTAAGCAATATTTGTTTTCAATTGTCTACAGAACAAACCATCATTATATAATGATTTGCCTAATTAACCTATTTAACCTAGTTAAGCCTTTAAATGTCAATACTAGCATCTTGAAAAATAACTAGTCAAATATTATAGAACTGATAAAAGAAATCAGTTATTATTCATTCAATCATTTTTATTTCGGCTTAGTCCCTTTATTAATCTGGGGTCGCCACAGCGGAATGAACCGCCAACTTATCCAGCATATGTTTTACGCTGCGGATGCCCTTCCAGCTGCAACCCATCACTGGGAAACATCCACACACACTCATTCACACTCATACACTACGGACAATTTTAGCTTACCCAATTCACCTATACCACATGTCTTTGGACTTGTGGGGGAAACCGGAGCACCCGGAGGAAACCCACGCAAACACGGGGAGAACATGCAAACTCCACACAGAAACGCCAACTGACCCAGCCGAGGCTCGAACCAGCGACTTTTTTGCTGTGAGGCGATCGTGCTACCCACGGCGCCACCGTGAGGCCCGGATATTTTACAGTTAAATTAAAATTTTCGTAAATTTTACATATTTTTTTCCTATGTTAGGTTGAGGAGAATTATTGTTTGTTGATACCTGATGATTTCCCAGTGATGGGTTGCAGCTGGAAGGGCATCCGCTGCGTAAAACATATGCTGGATAAGTTGGTGGTTCATTCCGCTGTGGCGACCCCAGATTAATAAAGGGACTAAGCCTAAAAGAAAATGAATGAATGAATGAAGTTGGTGGTTCATTCCACTGTGGCGACCCCAGATTAATAAAGCGACTAAGCCGAAATGAAAATGAATGAATGAATGATACCTGATGAATTGCATTACACTGGATTATCACTGGCTTCAGTTTTAGTCAAATCGAACTCTCATTATTGATGTATGGTTGTGGTTGCTTAAGAAAAGCTGTGGTGTTGCAGAGATATACGAGGGTGGTTGGTTGGTTAGGGAAGAGCACTAAGGGATAGGGGTTAAGTATGTTGGGAACGAAGGCACACAAAATTGTCCAGCTTTCATTAGTGTGCTGAGTGAAGACTCCGCAGAGGACTCGATTCCCAAGACTCTCAGATAACAAGTGGCTTCTCACACTGGGGCTTTCTGTTTCCTCCAAATAAAACCAAAAAGAGAAGAAGAAAAAAAAAGGAGCGGGATGGAGAGTGAGTTACCACAGAGAGCGAGAGAGAGAGAGAGAAAACAGGAGAGCCATTCCAGCAGCCAACTGTTATCTGCCTGACATTCAGTCAGTGTGGAGTTATTTTAGGTTTATTTATCCCCGAGAGCAATGAATGGCTGCCGACAAGATATTTCGGATAGATGCGATAAGGGCTTCCATCCTCTAAACATGCCCTCTTAGCTTAAAGTTAACCTCACCTCTAAAAGCCATTAGTGACAGACATAAAGCCGAGGGGAGCGTGGAGGTCCCAGCGCAGCATTCATCTGCACTGGAGTTATTCTAGACCTCTCCCAAAAGCGAACAGACAAATGAGGACGTCTTGAGTGGAATTTCAGTATCGGCTTAGTCCCTTTATTAATCTGGGGTCGCCACAGCGGAATGAACCGCCAACTTATCCAGCATATGTTTTACGCAGCGGATGCCCTTCCAGCTGCAACCCATCATTGGTGTTATATACTCAATGACTGACACCTTTGTTTTAACTGCACCGACAACAAAAATGATTCATTGGATTTACTCACTTTTCTTTAAGGTAAACGGTTGCAAACAGTTTATATGGGCTGAATTGAAACATTCATTCATTCATTCATTTTCCTTCGGCTTAGTCCCTTTATTCATCAGGGGTCGCCACAGCGGAATGAACCGCCAACTTATCCAGCATATGTTTTACACATGCCCTTCCAGCTGCAACCCAGTGATGGGAAACACCCATACACACTCATTCACACACATACACTACAGCCAATTTAGTTTATTCAATTCACCTATATGTCTTTGGACTGTGGGGGAAACCGGAGCACCCGAAGGAAACCCACGCAACACAGAAATCCCAACTGACCCAGCTGGGACTCGAACCAGCGACCTTCTTGCTGTGAGGCGACAGTGCTAATCACTGTGTCGCCTGAATTGAAACAAACTAATTCAATTTAGTAACGTTCAACTTCATTGGCTTGTTTAAATTCAGCCCATATAAATTGTTTGCAAGCACTTGCCTTAAAAAACATGAGTAGATCCAATGAATTATTATTTTTTTCCTTCATCGTAGTCTGAAAGAACTCAAAAAATTCAAGTTAGGTGTACAAACTGTGATTTTGGACATGATATTAAAAAAACAAATCTGTGATGTATTAGAATAATTTGCTTACCATTCATTAAATAACACAAATCTACCATACTTGCAGGTATTCTTCTACAATTTTAAAAATGCTGGGTTGTCATAACCCAATGTTAGGTCAGAGAAGGATATTTTTTCAAATAAATGTAAGCGGATGCCCTTTCATCTGCAACCCATCACTGGGAAACACCCATACACTCT
>CAIGQW010009152.1:610147-625982 GCA_903798125.1 Danio choprae
CCCACATTACGGATCTGGAAAATGTAGCGTCTGCATTCTGAATCATTCTCTCTGATGACAGACAAGAGCAAGGCTACTCAACCCTCCGTCTCATTCCAGACGACTCCCTGTGCCTCACAAGGCCTCTGACTGACGGCCCGTGAAGCTTCTCATTTCATTCAAGTACCGTGTCACCCTCCATTCACAACATCATAGCAAAAAGCACACTTGAGTGTTTCAGAGCAGGAAGCTTCCTGCGGGGAGAAAGTTTGGTTTCAGGTCAGTGTGCTTTAGTCGGTGCGCTGGGGGAGGTGCCGGAAACTTGGCCTACGTCTACATTCATCCGGATGCATTTGAAAACCATTTTCATTTAGCTCTTTTTATAATTGTCCTCTCGTTCACTCTAAAATGCTTGAAGGGATTGTTTACTTGAGTGGTTTCAAACGTTTATGATTTTCTGTTGAACACAAGAGAAGATTCATTCATTCATTCATTTTCTTTTCGGCTTAGTCCCTTTATTAATCTGGGGTCGCCACAGCGGAATGAACCGCCAACTTATCCAGCATATGTTTTACGCAGCGGATGCCCTTCCAGCTGCAACCCATTTCTGGGAAACATCCATGCACACTCATTCACACACATACACTACGGACAATTTAGCTTACCCAATTCACCTATACCACATGTCTTTGGACTTGTGGGGGGAAACCGGAGCACCCGGAGGAAACCCACGCCAACACGGGGAGAACATGCAAACTCCACACAGAAATGCCAACTGACCCAGCCGAGGCTCGAACCAGTGACCTTCTTGCTGTGAGGCCACCGTGAGGCCCCTACAAGAGAAGATATTTTGGAGAAATCTGAAATTCTGTAACCATTGACTGATTTGACAAACAAATACTATGGAAGTCAAAGATTACAGTGACCAATATTTTTGCAAATATCTTCTATTGTGTTCAACAAAAGGTTTGAAAGAAGTAAACGGTCAGTAAATGATGACAGAATATTTGATTTTGAGAAAACTGTACCTTTAAATCATGAATAAAATGTGTTAAAAGCTCACTGAGATGGCAATGATATTTACATTTTGTTAACAAATTCATATCTCACCATGTACTGGAGCCCACAGGTCATGTTCAGTCTCTCCATGCTTTGTTGCACTTTTTGGACATCATTTTAGCAGTCTAAAAGTGCACATGCCAGTGTTAACATCAGTACAATGAGCAGAATTAATTATGCTTAATCATTTTCAGATGCTGGGCGTCACGGTGGCACAGTGGGTAGCACGATCACCTGACAGCAATAAAGGTCGCTGGTTTGAGCCTCGGCTGGGGCAGTTGGCATTTCTGTGTGGAGTTTGCATGTTCTCCCCAGTGGATGTTTGCCAGTGATGGGTTGAGGCTGGAAGGGCATCCGCTGCGTACATATATGCTGGGTAAGTTGGCGGTTCATTCCACTGTGGCGACGCCAGATTAATAAAGGGAATAAGCCGAAAAGAAAATGAATGAATGAATTTTCAGATACTTTTCTTTTCAGTCAACCTTTTTCTCTCAAATGAATCAGTTTTAGCAAGAACAGTTGATTCTGGACCAAACTCGATCTGAACTCAAGACCGAAACGCTTTTGAAAGTTTGTCCTGATTTATCTCAATTATTATAGATGTAACCTTGAAGGGGGTCAAAGTGCAGGCAGCTGGAAAGGGAAAAAGCCGGTGGGCCTTTGGGATCTCAAAGGTGGGGGTTGGCGATAGTGCTGTTGGGTCCTTGGAGGAAACATTAGCAAAGCGTGGAGGAAAAGCTGCCAAATTAACTTCTCACCCTTTCAATCACACCCCAGAGAATTCCTGTCCCACTTCACCTCTGCCAGTCTGGCTTGCTTTATTTCTGCCTCTCTTCCCAATCCGAGTTAAGACACGGAGCGACCCCTGAACACCTTCACTCCCCAGCAACCCAGAACCCTAACGTTAACACACCAACAAGCCAATGAGGTCGTATGGCCTCTTCCTGCCCTCGACTTGTTATTTTTCCCTTTGTGAGACTTACGAGCAGAACGAAGGCTCCCCCTCATGTTCCTTTTGAAGGAATGGAATAAATGTCTCATTTGTATCAGTGACACTTGTTCTAAATGGTCCGTTTCTGTTTAGGCAGATTTAAGGGTGTTATTGGGAGCCGCGAGTCTTTTTGCATAAGGTATTTCACTCTTGGCCCTCGATAAGATTCAATAAAATAAAAAGCAGATGCAGACCATATTGGGTCCTTTGTTGAAAAAAATACTTTGAGTGGTACTAATTTATTAGGCTCTTGCAGCATCTGGAATTCTTTATAATTAATGCACTGACCTCAAAACTTAACTTCCACCTGTTAAACTCTGAGAGGAAGACCAGAGATGCTCTTGCATATGACTGGGAAGTAGTTTGGCAGAAGGTTATATTTAGGCTTCAAAATTCATAAATATTGTGTTCCTTTGTAAATAATATCAGGCGAAGAAAACTGTGGGAATCGCAGACTTTTGTTAGTCAGAGAAGTTGTGGTCACGAAGGGATGGATGTGGTGATCTACAACACTGAGGCAGACTGTGGTGTTAAATCAATGCTCAGTTGGTACAAAAAGAACCAAAGTGGCAGGAAAATATATCTTTACACCATTAGCAGCTTGAATCATTCATTCATTCATTCATTTTAATTCGGTTTAGTCTCTATTTCAGAGGTCACCACAGCAGAATGAACCGCCAACTATTCCAGCATATGTTTTTTTGCAGCAGATGCCCTTCCAGCTGCAACTCAGTAGTGAGAAACACCCGTACACACTCATTCACACTCATACACTATGGACAATTTTGCTTACCCAATTCACTTATAGGACATCGGAGCACCCGGAGGAAACCCACTCACGGGGAGAACATGCAAACTCCACACAGAAATGCCAACTGGCACAGCCGGGACTCGAATCAGAGACCCTCTTGTTTTGAGGCGACAGTGCTAACCACTTAGCCACCGTGCCGCCCGCAGCTGGACTCATTGATACAAATCAGGACAGATTCTGCAGACTGACTACATGTGCACTCTCAGACACTATTAGCTCTTAACCCTACCCCTCACAGTTACGTCACTTGCTCTATTGAGTGCATGTGCCTGAGACTGCATGTGCAAATCTGCAGCCAGACACTATTGGAGATCCATACTTTCATGTTGTTTATGCCAAAAATTTCAGCTGACATAAAAAAACATTTTTCCATTGTCCGATTATCCAATTTTGGTTATTTGGGTCAATTGTAGCCTCATTTTTGTGTGTTCTTCTTCTGTTGCTGCTGGATCTCATCTTCTTCCAGTTTTGACATTTTGTGTGTTCAGAGATGCTCTTCTGCAAGTCTTGGTTGGATATTTGAGTTACTGTTGCCTTTCCATCAGCTTGACCAGTCGGTTTTGTCTCCCCTGACATCAACAAGACGTCTTCACACACAGAACTGATTCTCATACCCCCTTTCCACCAGCATGAACCAAGTGTTAGTTCAGACCCAGTGCTACAGAACTTGTTTCTCTGAAGAGTCTTCTGAGGACTGATTTGCTTTTTGGTCTAGAGAACCACCATAGAGCCAGGTCTGACGTCACTGCATATGTCTAGTCTTTCCCAACAACACACACGCAGAAGTGCCAATTACAAACATGTCATCAACAATCCTTTGTTATTAATGTTAATAAGTTTGGAAACATATATCGGCATCTAAACACAGCAAATCCGAAAAGATTATGCAGGATCCCATAGTTTTTATAGATGGAGATTACAAGCAATAATAGTGCATTCATGCAATTTGCACTGTAATTTGAATAGATGTAGATTATAAGCAATAACGTGTTCAGCATTATGCTCCACTGTTATTTCAAAACATGCACAAATCTGTTTCTGTTTGTCTTCCACCCAATTCGAATGAATGGGCGTTATCAGTGGTTATCAGCTGATAGATATGGGTCAGTAGGGGCCTTCTGCTCCTACTAGTAAGCTCAGAAAGCTGTTATCATCCATCCACAAGGTTAATCAGCTATAGATCACATATGGCTGTGGTCGGAAGTTAACAAGAATTAATTATATGATTTATTAAATTTCCCATTCATTGTATTTTATTAACGTCTCCCCATACCCTAACCCTAAACCCAACCGTCACAGTAATGTAAAAACAGATCTGGATCTGGAGTCTTCTCTACTAGTATAGCTGATTAACCATGTGGATGGATGATAACAGCCTTCTGAGCCTGCCAGTAGGCACAGAAGGCCCCTACTGGTCCATATTTATCAGCTGATAACCACTGATAACGCCCTTTCAATCGAGTGATAACATTCGTATCGGGTGTTGTCTTCTTGGTCACGGTAATGCCCCCTTCAGACCCTGACGCAATCGGTTCTTACTTCTTAGATTTGGTGCAACTTAAGAATCACTTTTACTGGTTCAGAGTCGGTGCTTTGGGTGCAAAAGACAAATATCCAATTTGGAATCGGCTCTGGGTCCGAACCAGCGCTCAAACTGCCTTGGTGAAAGATGGGTGTCAGTGAAAAATTTCTCTTTGGAGAAATTACACCATTCACAACTAATTTATACTGAGCAGTAAGCATGGTGCTCCCTGGTTTAAGTAACATGAGTTGATGAAAAGTGCCAAACGTGCCTACTACAGAAATCCATTGTAGTTCTTGACTCATTCATTGTGTACTGTATGAATGACATCAGTGAAGTCAGTAAAACAAGATGTGGTTTCTACAGTGGCAATCCTTTATGCATTCTTTAAAAAGTAGAACCAGAGAACATCTTGTACTGGCAGATTATAGACTCATTAGCCTAAATGTAGCTTTAAAGACTGTTACTCTACAGCAAATGGGACGAGCTAATGAACCTAAATGACTAACAAGAGATAATAAGAGTGCAAAAGCCCGGTCAGACCAACAGTGCTCTGATCAAACCAATTAAAGGTTATTTATTTATTTATTTATTTATTTATTTATTTATTTATTTATTTATTTACATGTTTTGGCTGTAATGCACCATTATACTTATCATTATACATTCACCTTTTAACCAACCATGGACTGACGGTTCAACTTCATTTCCAAAATATCTTTTAAAGTTTGTTGCTGGTGTAGAACGGTTGACCTTTGACCTGACAACAGACCGTAAAGATAAAGTACTTAATGAAAATATGCCAGTTTTTACTTCTAATGTGCCAATTAGGCACTGAATATAAATTATTTAGGATCATTATTACACAAGTCTCTGGAATACTTGATTTTGACTTGGTCGATCCACATCCAAGGTATGTTAATAGGTATTCCACATCCAAGGTATGTTCCCAAATAACAATGGCTCGAACTAATAACACAGGCTTGTCTGGGTACTTCGATTCATCTTGACCATCAGTGAATACGTTCACATCTATATTTATATGCTTGTCTGTCGTGCTGCTATTTGGTGCCATCTTGTGACTGAATAATAAGGAAATTAGTGTATTCTCCATTTAGCCATCTTCATTTATGTCAGCATTGCCTTTAATTAAAGAATTAATAAACTATTACGGCTTAGAACAATGTTTTGTGTCAACCTTTTTCAAAGTAATAGTGCATGTTACTCATTTGTTCTGGTGTGGTTATCAATTAATGGAACAATATTCTAAATCGGGTCCTGCTAGTTCTTGCTGGGAAACCACATTTATATTTAAAGACATGACAGAATCTACAACACAAACGAAACAAAATCAAGCTCATACAACCATTACAAGTGAAAAGTAGCTGATTACAAACATGCCTTCATGTTGTCATTTACAAACGATGCAGGCCCATTAATGGTTAATTACCAGTTTCCACTCGGCCCAACCATACAAGAGCAATGATTTATTGTGAGAAGAACATGGGCGCTCCTCCCATTACTGAACTCTTTCCTTTGTTTGACTTTATTAATACCAATATATTACTCAAAGAAACAAGGGTGCGTTACAGCCAGAACATGTACCAAAGGATAATAAATGGCAGTATTGTGAGTGCCTAAACATTTTCGTTCATCCCCAGCTGTTTCCTTGCTCATCATGCTGCGAGATAACATGAAACACTCACGCAACAGCTTCATTTCACAGACATCTGTCATCTATTAAGGACAACACACTCGGCCTCCGAGGGGCAGAGTCTGATCTCTGAAGTCCTCTTGGGTGTGTGTGTGTGTGTGCATGTGTGTGAATAGGAGGGGTTAGGCTGCAACTAGATAGGGTTCCTTTAAAACGACAGACACATTCAGCAGGACGTAATGCTGCTGAAGAGCTTAACAAGAAGGTTTCAACATTCCAAGACTCTTAACACTCAGTGTTTCTAATGACTTGGCAAATATTTGATCATTTATTGGCTCACCATGTCCCCTTTGGAGGATAAAGGAACTCTAAATACACCAACAACTAATCACATGAATTCATCTTGGGACTGGGAGTTCAGATATTTCCAGCTTGGTAATCTTGTACCACAGCGCAATGCCAAAAGCAAAGCTTTGGTCATTACACAATAAAATGAGGAGTGTGTGATATGGACTAAAATAAGATGTTTATTTTGGCTGGGAGATGGAGGGGTCTGGGATTATCTCAGCAATGACAATTAAACAATACTTTGCTGAGTATGTTTTTGTGCAGGTACCCTGTTTTTTTATGAACGATATGAACGATAAGCTGTTTCAATTGACAACGTTAACATAAAACTGACCTGCTATTGTTAAAATACACAGATTGGAAACACAGTAAGCATCTCAACTGAAGATTTATTTAGAGGAACTCTGCTATCATCAACACGAGCACAGAAACAAAGGTAAATCTCAGTCTTTATAACTCCAAAAAGTTCAAACTACACTTCAATAGACAAGTGTCTTTCTTTCTGTCATCTTGCAGGTCAGAGAGGAAGAAATAATACCAGAAGACGGAATGGAGAGGAAATTAAATATAGGTATACATGGGTACACTCATGGGTGAGTGTGAAAAGGCCATTATATGGGTCCACTTATTGGGGAGTGACAGGAAGATTTGGGAGTGGCAGGCAGTCTGAATTCATTGGCTTGTGCTGGATTGATGATTTTACCTGGCTGCACTGGTGTATCCATGACAGTAGCTCTCCTCCACAAGCAACTCCTGATGTTAGAAGACATTAATAAGGGCAACTACTGCCTCTGGGGGCTGGACGGTGGCACAGTGAGTAGCACAATCGCCTTATAGCAAGAAGGTCGCTGGTTCGAGCCTTGACTGGGTCAGTTGGCATTTCTGTGTGGAGTTTGCATGTTCTCCCCGTGTTTGCGTGGGTTTCCTCCGGGTGCTCCGGTTTCCCCCACAAGTCCAAAGACATGCGGTACAGGTGAATTGGGTAAGCTAAATTGTTCATAGTGTATGTGTGTGAATGAGTGTGTGTGGATGTTTCCCAGGGATGGGTTGCAGTTGGAAGGGCATCCGCTGCGTAAAAACATATGCTGGATAAGTTGGCGGTTCATTCCGCTGTGGTGACCCCAGATTAATAAAGGGACTAAGCCGAAAAGAAAATGAATGAATGAACTGCCTCTGGGTGCTGGATGGTTGGATGAAAATCAGATCTGAGTGACAGATCTAGGATGTCATTGTGTGCTTCCCAGGATCTTTCCTCTAAGCTGTACCCTTCCCAGTCTACTAGATATCTAGACAGCCCCCTTATTGTTGTAATTCTAGAATGGCATGGACCTGGTAGATGATAGTTCTTCATCAATCTCTGTAGGAGGGGGGCACCTCAGAGTTGCCAGTTCCCATGCAAGAAGAAGGAAGAGGGTAAGTGATGGTTTAATAAAACAGGGGATGTGGGATAGATCCTGTATTATGGAGGAAATTGGAGCTGGTATGTGTTTTTTTCTGCCTTTCCTGGGTGCACAGGTAGACTTTTTGCCTTGGATGGTAGGTGAGAGAAATATGCTGTTTGGTATCAGCATAGCATTTCTGTCTTTGGACTGCCTGTTGCATGTTTGTCCCATGCACCTCACTCTTGCAAAAGCCAGCAGTCCACATCTGGAACCTACAATGGTTCTTCCATCCATTGAAATAAAGGTTGTCAGAAACCTGGCATCCATTGGAAGAGGGTTAGTCTGTTGTCTTGACATAATAACTTTTGAGCATACTCTGTCCATAATAGGAAATGGCTCAGGCTGTGTTGATTGTCATGACAATATGCCTGGACGTATCTCCCAATCCCCTTAATTATACATTCATTCTGGCTTTTTAGGGATGGTATCTTTAGGACAGGAAGTTTATTACAGAAACACCCATAAAGTTACAGAAGTTCTTCCAAACTCAGCCTTTCCGAATGCTGTTGGGAGACCTTTGAGCGTGATCCGTTTACATGACTTGGAAAGGCAATCAACTGACACAAGGATGCAGGTATGGGAATCACAACTTGGGAGGTCAGTGACAAAGCCATCTCTAATGTGGGACCATGGCAGGCGAGGTTCGAGTCATGGAATCAAATTGCCTTGAGGTAATTTTCAAAGGTTGTTGGTGATGGCATAAAATGAACAACCACTTACAGTGGAGGAGTAAGAGGGTTGCTGACTATATGCAACATGGAGTTGTTCATATAGAACCAATTGATGGGACTAATTATGAGGAAAATTGAGAAGTTCTCTATTGCCAATTTAATAGTTTTACTCTGCTGAGGTTAGGCCTTATGCTGTCATGTAAGCGAAGTCATGTATAAGTCAACTGTAGAAATGAAAAGATTCTACAAATTTCTGCAGCTCACTCATTGTCATGGGTTATGGAGAGATCCATACAGTTTGTACATGATCCATCTGGATATCCTTGGGGTTGATGACATATGTGGAACTGAATGGTAGTATGGTGCTACTTTTGGAATGATAGAGTTTGAATTTTCTCATCTTTCAGAAATCCTGCTTTACATGGTGACCAATTTCAGGAGTAGATCAGGATGTTGTTGATGTTAATGTTCAGGAACCAATGGAGGAGCTCCCAGAATACCTTGTTTGTTAACTTCTGGATGACAGACAGTTATTAATTCCTATATGGAATGGCTTGATATTCAAATTGGCCAGAGAGAGTGATGAATGGGGTTTTCCATTCATCACATTTCCCAATATGAACAAGGTTGTAAGCTCCTTACATGTTCAGCTTGGTAAAATTCAAGCCCCATGGAGTTTCTCACGCACTGAGGGACCAGTGGAACTGAATAAGGGTACTTTATGAATAAGGGTACTTTATGACCTTATGATTTGTTTGGTTCCTGAACTTTCTTTAGTGATTTTGCTAAATTTCCATTTGATTTGATGGTTTATCTAGCCATGGGGGTTTTCATGATGATATCCACTGTTGACCCCTCCAGCAACAGAATTATTATATCCTCTTGATACATACAGCCAATCTCAAGAGAGACATGGTTTGCAGTAGAGCAGTGAGTGATACGTCTACACCCTAGCGATGTTCCATGAATGGTGTGATTGGACAAGACATGGGGATGTTTAAATACAAGGTTTGTTGTGAAACTCTTTGTGCGCAGGTCAGCTAATCTGCTCCTACATCATTAACTACATGGTGCAGCTTAGACTGGATGAAAATGATGGAATGTGATTATTTGTACAGTTTGGAGACTGAGATTGGATATTTCAGGAAGGAGGTGAATGGAATTTACTGCAGAGCATGGTGGATGAATGGGATAGGATGATATGGCATAATCAGCTGCTCCACAATAATGACAGAGTCAGCTGGAAAGGCATCTCGTATGTTTTACTATGGTGAGGCAATACATGTTCACTAGCATTGGTATTTAGTGGGCTGTGAGGCAGTTCCACTTTCTTACAAAGTGTCTGAAGACATCCGTGTGAAATCTGAGGGTATCGATATTCCCTGGTCCTCAGCTTGCTTGCAGACTGTCCAAATATTCCTTGAAGTTATGACCCGAGTAAATGAATTGAATGTAATGATCAAGGGGTGGGTGGCACGATGGCACCTCACAGCTGTCACCTCACAGCAAGAAGGTCACTGGTTCAAGTCCCAGCCGGGCCAGTTGGCATTTCGGTGTGGAGTTTGCATGTTCTCCTCGTGGTTGCGTGGGTGCTCCAGTTTCCCCCACAGTCCAAAGACATGTGGTATAGGTAAATTGGGTAAACATAGTGTATGAGTGTGTGTGTGAATGTGAGAGCGTATCAGTGTTTCCCAGTAATGGGTTGTGGCTGGAAGGGTTTCCCACTGCATAAAACATATGCTGGAGTAGTTGGTGGTTCATTCCGCGGTGGCGACCCCTGATAAATAAGGAACTAAGCCGAACGAAAATAAATGAATGAATGATGGCTCATGCTGGTGGAAATCTGATGGGGCTGGATTTCAAAGTTGGTTGGGACTAGTGGACAGTCATCTTCCTACTCCTATTGAAGCAAACTTTAAAATGTATTATTAATTGGTCTGTTATCAAATTCTTATCATCATAACTGAAATGAGGGCCGCACGGTGGTGCAGTGGGTGGTACAATCGCCTCACAGCAAGAAGGTCACTGGTTCGAGCCTCGGCTGGGTCAGTTGGCATTTCTGTGTGGAGTTTGCATGTTCTCCCCGTGTTGGCGTGGGTTTCCTCCGGGAGCTCCGGACAAACAAACAGTTGAATGGACAAATGTCTCACATCTAGTTTGGTTAGCTCTACAGAAATCCAGTTTCTCTACTCCCAAACCTCTTCAGAAGAAACATTTGCATTTAGTGTGAAAGAGCCTGAGGCGGGAAATTCTTTGCTTCCGATAGAAATACAAACGTAAGTAACATGTCATTGTACAGTACACACCTTCCATAAATGCTACTTTTATTGTGTGGCTTTGGGAGTGGAAAAAGACTGTGTAAATGAATTAAAAGCATGTACACTAGACAAAACACGCAATGCTTACAGCAAACGGCGGATGTTCACAAAGACAACTATAACATGAGCAGTACCGATGCTTGTTAGAAGAGGTAAGACACAATGAGGGTGGATTTTAGTTACCATCCGTCAAAACATTATGTGGCGTTTAATTACAGTTTAGCTGTAGCCAGAGGACTCGTACAGGCTTCACCTCTTTTTCATCTATACTGAAAAACAAGCAAGTGTGAGAGCATTCCTTAAAGGCGTTTAGTGAGACCATTAAAAATCATGGTGGATTTACACACAATAAATTCATAAGCTGTTATTATTCATCAAGTTATAACATATTCCTTGTTGACTGTTGTCTTGCGTTAAAGGGATAGTTCAAGCAAAAATGATCATTTACTTAGTATTTACTCTCCCTCAAGTGGTTATAAACCTTTATGTTTTCTTTCTTCTGTTGAACACAAAAGATAGTTTGAAGAATGTTGTAAACCTGTAACCACTGACTTCCGTCATACCATCCAACACTCCTGTGTCTCTCGTATCACACACTCATTTCCCATTTACCTCTCATTTTATGTTATTTCTCTCAGAAAACTCATGTAATTTTATGGTTCAATCTACAGTCGTGGCCAAAAGTTTTGAGAATTACATAAATATTGGAGACTGGAAAAGTTGCTGCTCACGTTTTTATAATAGCAGTGTGCATATAGTCCAGAATGTTCTGAAGAGTGATCAGATGATCTGCATAGTCCTTCTTTGCCATGAAAATTAACTTAATCCTGAAAGAAACTTTCCACTGCATTTCATTGCTGTCATTAAAGGAGCTGCTGAGATCATTTCAGTAATCGTCTTGTTAACTCGGGTGAGAATGTTGACCAGCACAAGGCTGGAGATCATTATGTCAGGCTGATTGGGTTAGAATGGCAGACTTGACATGTTAAAAGGAGGGTGATGCTTGAAATCATTGTTCTTCTATTGTTAACCATGGTGACCTGCAAAGAGACACATGCAGCCATCATTGTGTGGCATAAAAATGGCTTCACAGGCAAGATTATTGTGGCTACTAAGATTGCACCTAAACTAACAATTTATAAGATCATCAAGGTTCAATTCTTGTTAAGAAGGCTTCAGGGCATCCAAGAAAGTCCAGCAAGTGCCAGGATCGTCTCCTAAAGAGGATTCAGCTGTGGGATCGGAGTGCCACCAGTGCAGAGAAATGGCAGGCAGGTGTGAGCGCATCTTCACGCACAGTGAGGTGAAGACTTTTGGAAGATGGCCTGGTGTCAAGAAGGGCAGCAAAGAAGCCACTTCTCTCCAAAAAACATCAGGGAAAGATTGATCTTCTGCAAAAATTATGGCGAATGGACTGCTGAGAACTGGGGCAAAGTCATATTCTCTGATGAAGCCCCTTTCCGATTGTTTGGGGCATCTGGAAAAAGGCTTGTCCGGAGAAGAAAAGGTGAGCGCTACCATCAGTCCTGTGTCATGCCAACAGTAAAGCATCCTGAGACCATTCATGTGTGGGGTTGCTTTTCATCCAAGGGAGTGGATCACTCACAATTTTGTCCAAAAACACAGCCATGAATAAAGAATGGTACCAAAACACCCTCCAACAGTAACTACTTCCAACAAACCAACAACAGTTTGGTGAGGAACAACGCATTTTCCAGCACGATGGAGCACCGTGCCATAAGGCAAAAGTGATATCTAAGTGGCTCGGGGACTAAAACGTTCCATGGCCTGGAAACTCCCCAGAGCTTAATCCCATTGAGAACTTGTGATCAATCCTCAAGAGGCGGGTGGACAAACAAAAACCCACTAATTCTGACAAATACTGACTCTCTGCATAAATGTCATGTAATTGTGGATAAAAGCCTTTGAAACGTATGAAGTGCTTGTAATTATACTTCAGTACATCACAGAAACAACTGAAACAAAGATCTAAAAGCAGTTTAGCAGCAAACTTTGGTATTAGATAATAGATAATTAATTAATTTAGACAATTAAGTTATATATGAACTATAATAATAAAAATGCTGCGCTTCACACCTCCTTTACTTCCAGAGCTAATACTGTGCCGAAGGCTGCATCTATGCATCCTCAATATCAAGAACATATTTGGGTTCTTTCACGCTTCCTCCGTTCTTGCGGTCTTTGGAACTGAACCTTGGCGGTTGATGATGAAGTAAATGAAACACAAGGACGCTTAAAGTGGAAGCACTCAGTCAATTTTACATTATTTTGTACATTGGTTTCCACCTTAAATGAAAATATATTAAACAAACTTGACTAATGTAACTATTTAAAAGAAAACAGCGTATTTTACTAAAGCTTTTGGCACAAGGACGTCACGGGGTTGACGTCACGGGGTTGGTTCTGTTCCCTGACTTGAACAGATACAGTGGTAGTAAAGGACTGAACACGGAGACTGTAAAGCCTAAATTAACACAATGCATGAAGTTGTAGACGTATACATAGTTTTCTTTTTTTTTTTTTTTTATACCTTTCATTTGATGTACTTTTGGTCCCCTCTCTCGTGCTGCCTGACGAGGGGATTTACATTCAGACTAACGCAATGATTAAAATCATACATGACTTCATGCTTTACTAAGTCACGTCTATCTGGATTATGTCAAGACATATTCCCTTTTCAAATCGATCAACTTGATTTCTCAACGTGTATGAAGGACGTAAAAATCTGCCAAAGTTCTGATCTTAGTTTGGTTTGAACACGAAAAGAGGTGAAGGCTGTAGTAGTGAAAAGTAAAAGTACCCACCCCTATTACGTCAGTATCGAACCTTGTTAAAACCATGGTTGAAACTCAGACAGGCAGTCAGGCAGCGTAATAGAGAGTGGATCAAAGCGCATCAAACAATCTGTAATTAAATGTTTTTTTTAATTCATTTTTTTATTAGACACACATCTGATGCTTTTATTTGCACCAGCTCCAGGCCCACAACTTCACGCACTGGGTTAAATTAGGCTGTCTAGTCCCTGTGTTCAGTCCACTGCATCTGTTCAGGTGAGGGAACGAAACCAACCCCTTGACGTCAGACAGCGATATTCCAAGATGGCGGCTCCCTAGGTCTAAAAGCTATAGTAAGGCATGCTGTTTTCTACAAAATAATGTAAACTTGACAGAGTCACTTCATAAGAACGCATTTTGAGAAACAGCAAGTACTATTTGCCTCAATTACTATCAGGGAGCAAGGGAGAACATAATCACAGTGTGCACAGCCATAATGCTGTCAAATTAAAAGTCTGCTGCACCATCGCAACAGAAGCCTCAAACTTGTTGGCCAAGCAGCAAAATTTATCGGCTGATAGTTTGTGCCAATGGCGTAGTGGAAAGTGCTTCGACACTTGCACTCTGGTGCTCACGGCGACCCGAGTTCGATTCCCGCCTCAAGATCCTTTACCGATCCTTCCCCTCTCTCTGCTCCCCGCACTTTCCTGTCAGTTCTCTCTACTGTCCTATCCAATAAAGGTGAAAACCCCGAAAAAATAATTAAAAAGATTATCAGCCGATATTTGAAAGATGAGAAATATCAGCCGATATATTGGTTGGCCACTAAAACCAAACTAAATATGATCTGATTTATTTTACATTCATGTGCATCAAAATTAGTCAATGTGTAGTCACTGTTTTCAGTGACGTTTCACTCTTCAACATTGGCTCAGCTTTTTACTTACTAAAAATGAACATTTTTTTTACGTTTATTTCAGACCTAACTGAAGAGAATGTGGAGATCAAAGAGGAGAAACAACACGTCAAAGCTGAAAATATACCTGATTTACAGACTTCTGATAACTATTTTATCAAAGGAGAAGAATCACAAGAATGCAAGAACCGTTGCATCTGCACTGAGTGTGGGAAGAGTTTCAGACTGTCATCGTCCCTTGAAAAACACATGAGGATCCACACTGGAGAGATACCATTCACCTGCACTCAGTGTGGGAAGAGTTTCACACAATCATACTACCTTAATCTGCACATGATGGTCCAAACTGGAGAGAAACCAGACAAATGTGATCAATGTGGCAAATTGTTTTTGAGAGATTCCCAGCTGAAGATGCATCTTAGAGTTCATACAAAGGAGAAACCTTATGTCTGTTCTGAGTGTGGAAACAGTTTTACACAGCTGGGAAATTTAAGAAAACATCAGAAGATCCACACTGGTGTGAAAGAGCATATGTGCTTCGAGTGCGAGAAGACTTTTATTACAGCTGGAGAATTGAAACGGCACCAGAGGACTCACACTGGAGAGAAACCTTACAAGTGTTCACACTGCGACAGGGGATTCAGTCAGTCAGGAAGCCTGAAAGCACATCAAATGATTCACACCGGAGAGAAACCTTACAAGTGTTCACACTGCGACAAGGGATTCTGTCTTTCAGAAAACCTGAAAAAACATGAGAGGATTCACACTGGAGAGAAACCTTACACGTGTTCACACTGCAACAAGGGATTCACTCAGTCAGGAAGCCTGAAAACACATCAAATGATTCACACTGGGGAGAAACCTTACACGTGTTCACACTGCAACAAGGGATTCATTCAGTCAGGAAGCCTGAAAACACATCAAATGATTCACACTGGGGAGAAACCTTACACGTGTTCACACTGTAATAAGAGATTCAGTCAGTCAGGAAGCCTGAAATCACATGAGAGGATTCACACTGGAGAGAAACCGTACACATGTGATCAGTGTCTGAAGAGTTTCACACATTTGTTACAGCTTAAGAAACACATGAAAATCCACAGTGGAGAAAAGCTGAACAAATGACATCAAAGCGGCAAAACATTTTCTGGTGTGCTGAGGGTGTTTCATGTCTGAACATCAGAAAACTTTGTCTTTCGTGGGGAAACAGTCACTCTGAAATTAGACAGGTCTGCCATGATTTTCCTCATGGTTCTTAATTGGGTCCCATACTGTTTAGTATCTACAGCGGTTGGACAATGAAACTTTAACGCCTGGTTTTAGACCACA
>CAIGQW010009152.1:639100-664031 GCA_903798125.1 Danio choprae
CTTGAATACGTCAAACACCACAACAGGTATGCTGAATCCGAAATGCGCTGTTATTGAGTTACAAACACAGGATTGCGATATTTGGCTTTCCGGGACACACAAAGCCAAAAGAAAGTCAGATGAAATGCTGTCGACTCACCGTTCAGCAGCCGTTTTCTGATCCTCAGTCACATGGAGGAGTTAGCAGGATCGGACAAACTGGCTCCAGTATTGAGACGTCTTTAAAATAGCTAGTCTAGAAAGTCATTATTGACATTAGGAAGGCAGAAACGGAGAGGCCACAAAAGTAACTCAAAAAGAGTCTGGTTTAGTCTAAGCCTGGAGATGGACGGGAGAGATGTGATATGGCCATGAATACTGAATGAGGGCTGAACCCGAGACACTGGTAACTAGAACTAGTTCCTGATGAGAGAGAGAGAGATCGCGTGGGATTTTGACAGGCTGCTACTCTGGGGACAGATCTCATAAACCTTACAAACTAGGTAAAAGCTAATGTTGTATCGGTTGAACATAATCCTGCTCATCTGGAACTCTGAGCAGTGATGGACTATAGGTGACACTGAACGATACTTTCTGCCAACACATCACAATGTCCACGTGATTTCAGCAAATAGCAGTGCAGTGTGTTAACATATTTCATATTCCACTCAAACGTTTGAAGGCATGGAGGAGGGAGAATGAACTCTTTACTTCAAATGTTGTTTTCTGCAGGACTAAAGTGTATCATGTCTAACTGGAATACACTGGGAAAATGCAATTGATTTGAGTTGGGGCAACAAGAAGGAATGAAGTTATGTTAAATTAAGTGGATAAATGTAACATAAAACAAGTTGGTTGGACTAAACCAGGGGTGTCCAAACTTGGTCCTGGAGGTCGGGTGTCCTGCAAAGTTTAGTTTCAACCCCAATCAGACACACCTGGGCTGCGTAAAACATATGCTGGATAAGTTGGCGGTTCATTCCGCTGTGGCGACCCCAGATTAATAAAGGGACTAAGCCGAAATGAAAATGAATGAATTATATTATGTTACTTTTTGTGTCACTATTTTGGTGGTCAGAAGGGCATCAGTGTGTGGATGTCAAATGAATGTCAAGGTCTTGGCATTTTTGACGTATTTTTTGACGTCATGCTGGATGTCAATTTGATGTTGTTCCAGCCAAACTAAAACAAGCAAGATTTTCTCCAGAACAAAAACATATAATAGGAAACACTATCAAAACTTTCCTTGCTCTGTTAAACGTCAATTCATTAATTAATTTTCCTTTAGCTTAGTCCCTTGTTTATCAGGGGTCGCCACAACAGAATGAACCGCCAAGTATTTCAGCGTATGTTTTATGCAGCGGATGCCCTTCCAACTGCAACCCAGTACTGGGAAACATCCATACACTCTCACATTCTCACACACACTCATACACTAGGGCCAATTTTGTTTACCCAATTCACCTATACCGCATGTCTTTGGACTGTGGGGGAAACCGGAGCACCCGTAGGAAAGTGTGGACTTTAATTGAACTTGTTAAGCTTCTTTGACACAATCTACATTGTAAAAAGCGCTATATAAATAAACTTGAATTGAATTGAATTGAATTGAATTGAAACCCATGCCAACACGGGGAGAACATGCAAACTCCACACAGAAACGCCACCTGGTCCAGCGACCGTCTAGCTGTGAGGTGACAGTGCTAATCACTGAGCCACTGTGCCACCCAAATATTGGGAAATACTTGAAAAAGAACGACAATTTCACCGGAGGGCTAATCATATTGTCTTTACCTGAATACAGGAGAACAGTAAGACGCTTGAACAGAAGCAAATGCAGTTGTCAGGATTGTCTCAAACTGACTCTGAGCTTAAATAATAGATGACGTCTTGTTCCAACTGCAACTTGCCGACTAGCTGACGACAAGTAGCTTTGGCAACCTAGTCGTGTGCTGATCTACAATGCAAATGTACAGAAACACGAGACTGACAACGGCTTGTTCATGAAGCTCCAGAGAAATAGCTTAAAACTCTGAAACTCACTTAGAAAAACAATACAGTATCAAGATCAAAGACCATATTTTGAAGATAAAAGGTGTCTATTCACGTCCCCAGCCGAACAATTGTCTACATCTGCGTTCGACTGCCACATAATAATAAGTTCTGCTTACATGATGCAAACGATAAAATGTGCATGAAGCAAAACACCTGCATTGTGTCTCTTCCATCAACAATGCTTCTGCAAACAGTGTATAATACAAGTTCTTTTGAAAAGTCCAGCTAAAGTAATCAGCTCATGAATAACGCATGCTGTTTGTAAGGTATACGTTTAAGGTCTAAAGTTGCCTGTATCCAGTGAAATGGCTTCAATTATTAAATAGTGCCAATCAGTGTCGCATGCGTCATCCTCAATGAGGCCGCATCATGTCTATTATCTTGACATTGTTTGCTAATAAAAGACCATATATTAAATAAACTAAGCTGTAGGAGGTGTTTTTGTGTTTACGGTACAATATAGTCTGCATATAAGACCTGCACGTTTATTTTTAAATGCATTTTGGACTTTTTTGTATTAAATATATTTAAAAAAACATAATTCTTGGAGCCAGTGTAATATGTTTGATGTCTTTATTAGAGGTTTGAAATGAACTTTATTGTGTTTTTATCTGTAATGAGTGATGACAGAATTGTTAAGAGCCATAAGGCTTTTGCACAAATCTATCAATCTAAAAGGTATGGAGCAAGTTCAAGGTCTTTACTTGAACTATACCTTTAATATTCATTCATTCATTCATTTTCTTTTCGGCTTAGTCCCTTTATTAATCTGGGGTCGCCACAGCGGAATGAACCGCCAACTTATCCAGCATATGTTTTACGCAGCGTATCCCCTTCCAGCTGCAACCCATCACTGGGAAACATCCACACACACACTCATTCACACACATACACTACGGACAATTTAGCTTACCCAATTCACCTATACCGCATGTCTTTGGACTTGTGGGGGAAACCGGAGCACCCGGAGGAAACCCGCGCCAACACGGGGAGAACATGCAAACTCCACACAGAAATGCCAACTGACCCAGCCGAGGCTCGAACCAGCGACCTTCTTGCTGTGAGGCGATCGTGCTACCCACTGCGCCACCGTGCTTTTGAAAAGTATTTTAGCTTTACACCATGTCCCAATTCACGATGCTGCGATGCAATAAATGGTATCTTCTCAATATTAAAAGGAGTTTTTGTCCTCACGTGATGGCGACATTTTAAAAAACGGTTTCTATTTCTGCAACGCCGTGGCTGAGCAACAGCATAAACTACTATAAAAAATGCTGAGTTCCACACAATCAATTTGTGTTAGGACAACATGAAGGAATTACGCTAACTTACTTATAAACTTGCTTACAAATTTAAGTGGACTGAACATAAAACAATTAAGTTGTCCCAAAACAAACTCAAAGAATTGTGTTGTTTCAGCTCATTTTAAATAAATAGCTTGAACAAACAGCAAAGGTTATTTTTTGAGTGACCAAGATCACATTCGGATGCCTATTACGTGCTTTATTCAGTGGTAAATGTTACCAGTCTGAATTTGAACACCATTTCAAATGACATTTTACTTAAAAGTTTAGCTCAGGTATTAAAAATAAAATAACTAGCGAACATAGTTTAAACATGAAGGCTAGAACTGTGCAAACCAACAACATCAGGGGACTGAAACGACATGAGGGACAGTAATTATTACCAGAATTTTTATTTATTGAGTGAACTAACCCTCAAAAAACTCATATGAAGAGAGATATCATAAATATCATTTTGCAAAAAGTATGGATTATTTGCTGCCAAAAAAAAATAAGATTACAGAATTGAGGTTACAGTAAATATAAATGAGCATGTAACTTAGTCTACAGACTGACACCTTTCACAATGTCATCCAGGGCGAACCAGAGCCAACCTGATAGCAGGCTGCAATCTTATCCGCGCTCTCCTGAAAGGCCTTTCTTGGCTCTGGACTTATTATCCTAATCTCTTTGTGCTTCAGTGCCTCGGCGGCTGTACCATCTGACTGCGGTGTAGTGTATCGCACTAATCTATTCCTCTGGTGTTTTTACATGCTATTGGTCTGCTGCGGCCTGTGGCAGAGCTGGGTCGAAGCCAGTACAACACATCTCAATGAATGATAATGACATATTATTTCGCTATTTTAGATCAAAATGATTAGTCCCTGACAGATACTTTGCATCTGCCCTCAATGTTTCAGAACACATGACTGTGTTTACACTTGGTATTAAAGGGATAGGTCAACCAAAATGAAAACTGACTCAGTATTTACTCTCCCTCAAGTGGTTCCAAGCATTTACAAGTTGCTTCTGTTGAACACAAAAGAAGATATTTTGAAGAAAGATGAAAGCCTGTAATCACTGAACTCTATAGTAGGAAAAACAGATACTATGGAAGTCAATGATTACAGGTTTCTATCATTTTTCACAATATCTTCTATCTCCTGCATTCAAATTGTTGGGGATCTTGAGAGTCGCTTGCCACAATGATGTAGGCTATAAAGCACACATGATCCCTGTCCTTAAACAGCAATGTATAAACAAAAATCTATAAATATAAAACAAATATTTAAATAATTGTAACTAATATTACAAAGTAGGCTAAATGAACAAAACACCACGGCAGTTTTGGTTTACTTTCTTTCTAAAAAGCGCTTGTTTTACCACCAATAACTTTCTTTGACCCTTGAAAATATCTTTTGAGGGATTTATTTTAACATGTGTAACGGAGGCCAGCTAGTAAGTGCTGTGCGGGTAAACAGACAGACGCTAGAGGCCATGGTCTTTAGCCTCCTTGTAAGGGCAACCGACTCCCATGCGGAAGGTCGCCCGTTTGATCCCAGCCCGGAGTAGGTTAGGTGGTGTAGGATCGGCGGGGTTACATTGGTGCCGTGACCCGGAGGGGAGTGAGGTTTAGGGGGGTGAGTGTAACGGAGGCCAGCTAGTAAGTGCTTTGCAGGTAAACCTCACTCCTCTGACCTCTAAATGTTGCTCTAGAGGCCATGGTCTTTAGCCTCCTTGTTAGAGGAACAAACTCCCATGCGGAAGGTCGCCAGTTCGATCCCAGCCCGGAGAGGGTTGGGTGGTGTAGGACTGGCGGGGTTATATTGGTGCCGTGACCCAGATGGGAGTGAGGTTTAGGGGGGTGAGTGTAACGGAGGCCAGCTAGTAAGTGCTGTGCAGGTAAACCTCACTCCTCTGACCTCTAAAAGGTGCTCTAGAGGCCATGGTCTTTAGCCTCCTTGTTAGAGCAACTGACTCCCATGCGGAAGGTCGCCAATTTGATCCCAGCCCGGAGCGGGTTGGGTGGTGTAGGACCGGCAGGGTTACATTGGTGCCGTGACCCGGATGGGAGTGAGGTTTAGGGGGGGGGTGAGTGTAACAGACGCCAGCTAGTAAGTACTGTGCAGGTAAACCTCACTCCTCTGACCTCTAAACAGAACATCGTTGTCTAATTTTATCTGCAGTGCTACTGTGAGAGGAATACAGTCATATAAAATCAACAAACACGAATATGTTTCTCTTCATAACAAAAGAAATAACCTCGTCATGTAGCCTATCAACTTTTATTCGCTCTATAAGCCCAAGATGATGGCACCAAGGACAGCATATGCTTTTTTATTTTACATAGGCCTATAGAATGTCATGGGATCTCACTTTTCACTCCGGTAAAATATAATCGCGAATTGGAAAATGAGAGAAACACCATTGAAAGGGGTTCAGTTTCGTCAAGTTTACCTGCTTTCAGCTTAATTGTCCAACATGTTTACAGCAATGTCACGGTGTTTAAAAAAAAGAACATTGTATTAGCCTACTGTATTAAGCAAATAAAACGAAACACAACGTCACATCATTTGTTTCGGTAAATGAATAAGCAGTGTCTCAACGTCCATATGAAAGCATCTGCCTGTCAGTCTTGGACATGAGTGGACTTTGCTCCTCATCACCCCCACACCTTGATGCTTATGACAAGAATAGCATGTGTAGTTATCTTTTTTTTAAGTGAGGTGTAAATCGCCCACATGCATGAACGAATAATATTTCTGCACTTTTGCACATAATAATCCATGATCACGGCACACAATACTGAAAGCGCACATCAAAATAACACCAATATTTTCAATTTTGAGCCCCCTTCCCACCCCACCCAAAATTTCACAAATCATGTTTTCAGGGGAGCCCATGGCTTAATTAGGGGAGCCGAGCCCCCCCATAGTTCCCCTGTAGTTCGCACCCTGCATGTATGCATTGAAAAGAAGAGCGCAAACACATTTGTGATCAAAATGTTATTGGATCTGCATGTCTCGTTACTTGAAGACACATTGTGATCGATCTCAGAGTCCTCTAAATGGAATCTAGTCATTGTGTGTATCATTAAGCCCCTTTCTTATGTTTACAATGTCACTCACTCATTCACGTCCCCCAGAAAGGCTGGTCGTCCACAAAAGACAGGATAATGGAGTTAGGTCCAGGATACACAAAAGACAGGATAATGGAGGTCGGAGCCAGCTCCCAGTGGATGGGACTTGAGCTCCAAGTGGCTGTACAAGCTTCCTGGGGCTGATAATGATATTATGACATTGATTTATTTAATGTCTAAGTCTAAACTATTATGTTTTATTAACATCTACACCAACCCTATACCTTACAGTAACCTTCTGTGTTTTATGAATGTCTACACTTAAACCAATCCCTAGACCTACACTGTAACAATAGACCATTTCCATTGCAGTGGGGAAAGGTTGCTTATATGATTGAAATGCTCTTCACACTAAGAAAAATTGGTTTGATGAAAGTTTCCTTGGGGAATGAAAAACGAAGGTCTATGAGAAGCTAATATATGCAGAACATGTATATATTGCATATACATTTCTGGGAAAATGTAACTAAATGTGTTACTTAGTTACTTCTTAAGGAAAGTAATGTGAAATATGTTAATAAAATATGTTAATAATGTAAAACGGAAATTTATAACCTTTTTACCCAATACTGTTTAACACACACACAAACACAATACTTGTTAGATGCATAATCCGCTGGACGGGCTGTGCTTCACATGACTCTATGGCACGTGGCAACCTGAAGCGGCATTGAGCACCGCTTAGGGTTTCAGATGCTGATGGTTTCCTTGCTACTTCACTCACCGTCTGTTGCTGCTGGCAGGAGCTGTACCGGTTCGCTCATCAAATCTTGAGGGGACGGTTCATTTTCAAAACTGCAATACCTGCTCAGTGACCCCCTGCTGTTGGTGGATTTTGTGAATCTAATGAATGAGAGATAAATATGTGTCAAAAAATATAGAAAATATAAATATAGACATTAATGCTCTACTCAGATGACTCTACTTAAATCTATTACAGAGATTTTACAAGAATTTGCTTTAAAAAATATATAGATATGAGGACGGGCATGGCAATGAATAACGTATTCAATCTGACACTACACAGAAATAAATAACCATACAGAAACAAAAAACATACAGAAATGTCTATCATTCATTCATTCATTCATTTTCATTCATTCATTCATTTTCTGGAATCTGAGGGTTCAAGATTGAAATACTGAGTTGAAGTCTTTTCTCAGCAATGCACATAAACAATCAAAAGTGAGTTTACGGTAGGACATTTACCACATATCTTTGTGCGTCAATCATTTTGACCAATTCAATGTATACCTGCAACAAAAGGCAAGGTTTTGTGGTCCAGGGTCACAAATATGTGTTCAAAATTCATTTAAAACAAGTAACATGAACAAGAAAATACAAGATCAAGTTCTGTTCACTTGAACCTCATTGCATCCTATAAATATCAGGTTTTATCCGGTCCATTTGAGGAATGCACATTTATTTTAAATCACTCAAGACCCACGTCCACTCATACTGAACTCGAGCCATGCCTGACCTAGTGGAACAAAGTGGACCTGTGAAGATCTCTACAGTACACTAAAGCGTATGTAATGATAGAACTTGATAAAATGGTTTCAGATAACATGATATTTGGTGTGGATTAAATAATGCATGGGCGATGCGGTGGCGCTGTGGGTAGCACAATCGCATCACAGCAAGAAGGTCGCTGGTTCGAGCCTCGGCTGGGCGTTTCTGTGTGGAGTTTGCATGTTCTCCCCGTGATCGCGTGGGTTTCCTCCGGGTGCTACGGTTTCCCCCACAAGTCCAAAGACATGCAGTATAGGTGAATTGGGTAAGCTAAATTGTCCGTAGTGTATGAGTGTGAATGAGTGTGTATGGGTGTTTCCCAGTGATGGGTTGCAGCTGGAGGGGCATCCACTGCGTAAAAACACATGCTGGATAAGTTGGCGGTTCATTCCGCTGTGGCGACCCCAGATTAATAAAGGGACTAAGCCAAAAAAAAATGAATGAATGAATGAACATAAAGCAAATTAGTTAAAAATCTCAAGAATTGTGTTGTTTCAGCTTATTTAAAATAAGTAGTTTGAACAAGCAGCAAAATCTTTTTTTAGTGTAGAAGATCTAAGGTGATCCCCAAAACTGTGTATTTTGAGAAATGATCAATTGTAACAAGATACATGGATTGACTGCTCTACAGACAGAAACCAGATCTTATGGATGAAATTACCAAACACAACTGAGCAGCCTGTATGAATATTTCCATAGTATTTACAGCCCAAATTGCATTGCCCAGTGCTCCATTTAAAGGGATAGTTCACCCAAAACTGTCATCTCTCATCATTTACTCACCCTTTACTTGTTTCAACCCCCTTTATCTTTCTTTCTTCTGTTGAACACTAAAGTATCTTAAAAAAATGTTGGAAACCTATAACCATTGACTTCCACAGTATCTGTTTATCTTACATTGGAAGTCAATGATTGCAGGCTTTCAGCTTTTGTGTTCAACAGAAAAAGAAACTCTTAAATGTTTGGAACCACTTGAGGGTGAGTAAAAAGTGAATAAATCTACATTTTTGGGTCCATTTTAAGTCCATTAACCTCCCATCCTCCACTTTGGTCCCAAAAAATCGATGATGTTTCATTGGATTATGTCAGAGTGGCATGACAGGAGGACTTTGGAACGCTTTAAGACAGCTCTTTGTGATTTTGGCATGGTTTAATACAGCTAAGCCTACTAGGACATGTGTTTTGGAAGTGTCCTAAAACTCATAATTATTAGACTGTTTTCAGAGTTGCTGGGAGGACCAATCTGGACTTATTCTTGGGTGTTTTGGGGGTAAAGTCTAGAAGAGATACGGGGGTATGAGGGGTATGTTTAGGGTTGGGGTGGGTGTAGACGTTGATAAAATACAATTCAAAGGCTAATTTAATAAATAATATGAATAATACTCTGCATAATTACTGTTTTTGCATTACTGTGATGGTTGGGTTGTGGAAAGACGTTAATAAAAAGAAATGAATGGGTAATTTAATAAATAATATAAAAAACTTCTTGTTGCTTGTTGCTGCCACAGCTGTATCCCTTTTAGCAATAGCCTTGTTTGGGTGTCAGAAATGACTTTGTGGCGCTATCTAAACCTCAGTGTGAGATGGTTAAAGTAGGCTCACAGATACGGTAGGCTAACTAGCGCCCTCATGTGTTGGGAGACCTGCACTGTCAATACACAACAGCTCAAATACAGTGCAATGGTTGTGGTTGCTCTGTCTACCCTTGTGAAAAAAGGATGCTAAGTTGTATCGCAATAGCACATTGCAAATAAACTACCCAAAATCAATATATAAAAAGTAGTTAACATTTTTCTAAGACGATCAATCACGCTCTTTGTTTTCATTATCTTCATATAAAAGGCACAAAACATTGGTTTCACCTTCAGATATTTAAATATGTGTACAGTATATAGCTTTTTCCCAACACGATGTTGTTGATTAAGAAGGTCTTAAGATCTTTATTATTGTCCATCACAAGTCCATAGATAATGTCACTCACAATAAAGATCATGACATGTGGAAGGTTTGGTTAAAGCCAGCCATCATCCACATACATACCGTCAAAAAACTGATGATCCATTGTTTCAATATCATTACAAAACTTACATTTATGAGACTCAAACCCAAATCTAAGTCTTAAATATTCATTGGATGGCTATATCTCACTTAAAACTTTCAAATTAACTTCTTTAGTAACTGGAGATTTTAAATATTTAGTTCTGTATGTGTATAGGGGCTCGCACACCGGATGTGCCGCTCAGCGCACGTCAGCTGGAAGTATCACACACCAGACGCACACATTCGAATGTTATATGAAACTATTCAGATGGTGCTCTGTGGTGCGGCAGAAATATGAACAGTGACCCGAACGGGGGTCGCACACCGGATGCCACGCAGCGCCATGCATTGTAGAATTCTAAACATAGATCAGTGCGCGCACACTGGCGCTGCAAGTCGGCGGCTGTCCGCGGCGCCCAGCTACGACTCTGGACACTGTTCATATTTCTGATTGATATTTCTGATTCTGATTCATATTGTGGCGCCACAGAGCGCCATCTGAATAGTTTCGTATTAAATAACATTCGAATGTGTGCGTTTGGTGACTTTCTAAGTCGATGTTGTGGTGCTGTATTTATACCATAGTAATTGTGTGAGATGGGACTCATCTTAAAGTCTTAAAACCGGAGATGGCCATCTGTTTCTAATGAGTCTCCTGTTTTCGCTACTGCAGACTAGTTGAGTAAACAGAAAGAAAGAAGAAATACCCACATGTGTTTAGCGTTTTTCTTATCACAAACACAACAGTAATCTGGTAGTGATTGTGTTGCTTTTTCGGGGTTAATTATTGTGATCCCCCGATTGCAACAGAGAAATACTGGGAAATCTCTGTAGACTGATGGCATTTCATGCTGTTCAGCTTTATAATCTTAAAATTTCAGTCATAGTTTTGTCATCACTTTAGACATTACGCTAGAGAATCATTCATGTCCTTCCTCTATCAAGAGTCTGCTTTTATTGTATTCTATTGATTTTTATGTTGTTTTTGCTTGAACTGACTGTCCTTGCTGAAAGGCGCCATTAAATAAAACACATCATTATTATTTTAATCGCTACGAAACACGTTATTATTATCCCTTTTTTCCCCCTCTATTGTGCCAGCTTGTTAAAATACATATTTCTGTCATCCATTAAGTAATATATTTGCTTTTTAATTTAGTTGCGTGACTTTTTAACTTGTCCAAGAAACAATATTTCAACTCTCACACGATTGAGATTAAAATGGCCTATTGGCTGCATTACTGCATTTGGCGCGTTTTTGAAAACGAAATCCGCCTTTGCAGCCGCGTCGCCGCGATGACGTCAGCACTGACGCGTTCATTCAGCGTCGAGTCTGCTGAGGTGAGTTGTACACGCCTTTCCTTGCGTTTACACAACATTAAAACGAAGCTTGTGAAAGCATAAATCTACGATTCGTTTCTGCATCGAGTGCACCTCTCTATCTGTGTGTTCTGCTGACCAAAACAACACAACAGCTAGCGAGTACTTCTGTGAGGATCTGAGTATTTGTTTATCTCTGTAAGTATATTTCCATATTCGTGTTAGTAATATCGCAAGGTATGAGTTGTAGAGGGAAATAATGGGAATAATGCTGCAAATATACGAAGTGTCATGCAAAAAACAATAAGTTATGTGACTTTGGGGCTCTTTATTTTCCTAAAAGTGTGATTTTGACAGTTTCTGTACATAGATGTGCTACTGCTAACAATCTAATTACGTTATTGTTATGAATACTTACTTATATAAGTTTTCATATATATTGGCATGTATATTATATTATAAATAAAAACAAAAATGCCTTTTTTAAATTAATCACAATATTAATTAGTTAGCAAGCACTAGTATAAAATAAGCTGATCATGAACGGCTTGTTTAAGGAGTGTTTATAGTTTAAGGCTCATCAATATGATCAGAGTTGCTGAAATCATCTCAATCATGTCAGTAGATTGAGGTAAAGTTGGTTTTATATTCGAACATTCGTTCATTTTTTGAACAGTGATACGCTCCCTGTCTTGTTTACCACACTACTTCGAATATTCAGTCTGAAATCACATGAAAGTATGACTTCAAAACAACGTTAGCACTATTAATTGACTGTGAACAGTGTTGTACTTTGATAGTCACTGACTGCTAATATGATTTCCCCATTTAGAGTTTGCAAAGAATACTTTTCTGAAATTGTATTATTAAAGAGAAAGTAAAAATCTGTGAATATAAAAAATAAAAACTGCTGTTTTTATCTCATTCATTTTCTTTTCGGCTTAGTCCCTTTATTAATCAGGGCTCGCCACAGCGGAATGAACCGCCAACTTATCCAGCATATGTTTTATGCAGCGGATGCCCTTCCAGCTTCAACCCATACACGCTCATGCACACACATACACTACGGGCAATTTAGCTTATCAAATTCACCTATAGCGCATGTCTTTGGACTTGTGGGGGAAACCGGAGCACCCAGAGGAAACCCACGTGAACACGGGGAGAACATGCAAACTCCACACAGAAATGCCAACTGACCCAGCCGAGGCTCGAACCAGTGACCTTCTTGCTGTAAGGCGACAGCGCTGCCCACTGCGCTGCTCTGCTGTTTTTATCTCATTCATTATTCTGAGAGGTCCTGCACAAAAGAATGATATTTCTTTCTCTGGATTTAGGCTCGACTCAGCAGGCTAAATTAAGCTAAAATAAGTTACTACAGGGGCAGCACGGTGGCGCAGTGGTTAGCACAATCGCCTCACAGCAAGAAGGTCGCTGGTTCGAGCCCCGGCTGGGTCAGTTGGCATTTCTGTGTGGAGTTTGCATGTTCTCCCCGTGTTGGCGTGGGTTTCCTCCGGGTGCTCCGGTTTCCCCCACAGTCCAAAGACATGCAGTACAGGTGAATTGGGTAAGCTAAATTGTCCGTAGTGTATGAGTGTGTATAGATGTTTCCCAGTGATGGGTTGCAGCTGGAAGGGCATCCGCTGCGTAAAACATATGCTGGATAAGTTGGCAGTTCATTCCGCTGTGGCGACCCCAGATTAATAAAGGGACTAAGCCGAAATGAAAATGAATGAATGAATAAATTACTACGCAGGTTTATTTTTTGCAGCTAACAACCATGCTAAGATTAATCCTAGTGATTTATCAGTTCGTTTCACAGTCAGAGCTACTAGAAAATTATGTTTTACAGTCACTCCATGCTGTTTACATGTATTTTCCAAGCATTAGAATTGAAATGTATGCATGTTAAATTGTATTAGCAGTAATTTTATATAAGATTAGAGCGATTAAAATAGATGAATAATTAAAAAAAAAAAGTTCTGTAAATTACAGAATCACATATTGCATTAGCACCTATAAGATCTAACATCATAATATGATTAATTTAATCTAAATTAAACCGATTTCTCTGTTTATTCTTTTAAAGCTCTGCCACCTTCAGTGAAAGACGAAGGCAGTTTGCTGAGGAACAGTGAAAAGATGAGTGATCCGGAACCCTGCCAAATCAAACAAGAAGAGACTGAAGAAGAAATAGGTTTGTGTTTGTTTCTTTTTCTTCAGTAATGAGGATGAAGAGCAACAAGGTTGTTAATATTAAACACTTCATCAGTTGTAGTTTTTTTCATTTTACCATTTATTTTGCATTAAAGGTGCTGTATAGTAAAAAATATGGACATACCTAGGCATAGCCGAATAAAAATAATAGTTCAGTACATGGAAATGGCCATACCGTGAGCCTTAAACACCATTGTTTCCTCGTTCTCATGTAAATCCTGCAAGTGTAAAAACCTGGTAAAAAAAATGGGTGTATCAGAACAAAATACAGATTGTTACCTTGCACGCTGTACTATTAATTAGCACGCCCTCAGCATTTGCATGTACTTTAGGTCAAATGGACCTGCACGAGCCATCAGATGTTTGGAAGCCAAAACACAGACTGTTACCCTTATTTTTAGGTTCATCTAAGCTTATTTTACACTTACTATGTATGTGAGACTCTTATTTTGAAAACTGTACACAGGGAGACCAATAAAGCCAAAGAATATAGGCTAAAACTAGCTGCACCAAGTCTCTACAGATTGTTATTTATGGTTTATCGTCATGTCGTTATAAGCTTGCCGTGTTGGCTCTGCCTTGCTCAAACTTCAATGATCTACACTGCCTGATTGACACACAACATAATGTGGGTCTCATGCCAAACAAGAATCACTTCATTACATCACAAGTCACATATATGAACATTTACTTTAGCAGTTGTTTCTCTATGGGTTTTCAGTGCTGAGCTGCTGTTCCTCATGGCACTCGCATTTAAACGTCTTTCCATATCGTTTCGCTTGAACAACTGAATAAATGCTTAGGTCTATTTAACTGACTGGATTCTGACTAATATAATCTTGAAATTGAAGATAAAACAACCATTTCACAGGACGTTTTTAGAGTCCATTGTTAACATTATTAATAGTTTCACAACAGTCCTTCTGTCATAAAAGAGCATATATTATATTTGTTGCAATATGGTTTCAAAGAGATCTCTATTGTTTCCCTTTTAAATGATATCCCAAAGCTGTGGACGTAATTTTAAAGACAAGTTATTTTGTATTTTATTTACATAAGCGATGTTATTTACTTCAGTCATTGTTTTAAAACAAGAAATTTGTTAATTTTTTTTAATTTTACCGAACATTGTACACAAGACAATACCGGGATATAAGAGGTATTCATTCATTCATTTTCATTTCGGCTTAGTCCCTTTATTAATCTGGGGTCGCCACAGCGGAATGAACCGCCAACTTATCCAGCATATGTTTTACACCGTGGATGCCCTACCAGCTGCAACCCATCTCTGGGAAACATCCATACACACCCATTCACACTCATACACTACGGACAATTTAGTCTACCCAATTCACCTGTACCGCATGTCTTTGGAGTTGTGGGGGAAACCGGAGCACCCGGAGGAAACCCACGCCAACACGGGGAGAACATGCAAACTCCACACAGAAACGCCAACTGATCCAGCCGAGGCTCGAACCAGCGACCTTCTTGCTGTGAGGCGAACGTGCTATCCACTGCGCCACCGTGAGGCCTATAAGAGGTATATCGTGGCTTAGTGAAAACATCCCGGGACATGAATTTTGGTCTATATCGGCCAGCCCGACTGCTTGCAGTGTGTCAGTTATGCGTGCCAGAAAAGCGAGTGAATACACTGGCCACTGGCTCATTTTCATGAATTGGTGTGGTGTGTGTGGTTTCACATCTTAAGTTAGCCATGCCGGAGTTTGTGTCAACCACTCAACAGACTACCCTTTTCAGGAGAAACCCATCGGTGCAGCCTGTAGCGCAGTGATGTCACGCACATGCGCATCTCTCGTCTTTACAGTATACTGTCCTGAAGTATTCTGATTTCATGAATAAATGTGTAGCATCCTCCCCCGAAATATGGTCAAGACTTAAACTGATGGTTTTATTGATTTATTGAATTAAACACCAACATAAGAGCTAAACAGAATACAACAACAACAAAAAAACATTAATACATTAGTGCATTTATTAGCTTAATGCAAACTTGGCTGCTCACCATCGTATTTTAAATACTTCAACACAAGGCTAAAACACACAATATACATAACATGTTGTAAACACTAACCTTGTGCCTCTTCGGAGAGTGCTAAAGCATTCAATGATAGCCTTTTCTCATATAACGAGACTCTCTCTTCACTAAAGTAGCGATCTCAGTCCGCTCTTTTGCGCACTTTTTCTCTGAACTTTTTTTTCACCGGGACGAACTACGCATGGACGTAATTTTCAACATACAAGTTCCTCACTACGAAGCATACAATTTTTAAATAAAATAAGGACAACAATAAATTGAGCACCATTCAATCCTACTATGTTCCTTTAGAAAAATAAATAGTAAAAAATAGGTCATTTACAAGATGCGTGTAGTTATATTCTTTACATCATCATGCATGCTCGAGCGGTTGACACTAGAAACTAAATGTATTATTTATTAAGTTACACATTATTGTGTTTGTTATTAATGTCTACACCAGGGGTCACCAACCCTGTTCCTGGAGATCTACCTTCCTGCAGATTTCAGTTACAACTCCGACCAAACACGCCTGTCTGTAATTATCAAGTGCTGCTTCAGGTCCTAATTAATTGGTTCAGGTGTGTTTGATCAGGGTTGGAGCTGAATTCTGCTGGAAGGTAACTCTCTGGGAACAGGGTTAGTGACTCCTGGGGTATGTCCGAAACCACCTACTACTCGGTAGGTACTGCATTTGAATTCAGATGTACTACTCGGTCGTTAGATAAGTACGTTTTATAGAGTATGAATGTCAGTAGTATGAATGAAACTCGGACGTACTTCATCTGCCATTTTGTCATGATCACGTGACTTACCCGCTAGAGTTGCGTCGCTTCACTCTCATTTATGAATTCTCTCGCGGGACATCATAGGATAGCACAGTGTGTGAATATCGCCGGAAGTAGTAGGTCATCCATATACTATTCGCATACTGGTCTACACCTAACCCAACTCTAAACCCAACCATGGCAGTTATTAACGTCTAAACCTACCTCAACCATAAACCCAAACATCACAGTTATTAACATCTACACCTACCCCAACCCTAAACCCAACAGTAAGCATGCAGGTTACAACATTTACTAATGGACATCAAGTACGTTCTATGTCCCAAGCTATTTGAATCAAATGTGATGTAAACTAATATGAGGTGGTCTTCACTACCATTGATTTATTTATATTTTTTTCTTCCATGAAGTAACATTATAATGTTAAATGTTTCTGTATAACTAGTGAAATCCATGTTGAGAAAAGCCAACATATGTCATCGCTGCTCCATCTATCATAACTGGAGAAAACTGGACACTCACTGACTACAGTGAATCTGTAGAATCTTGATTATCAGGCATATTTGCAGGAGCGAATCCCTTCGTGGTGAGTGAGAATTTCTGTGATAATGGTACTGAATGCCGATTTGTTTACACTTTGCATGTGTTTTTTTCCTGGTTTCCAATTGTGAATGAGAAAACAGACTACTGCCTCCCGTGGCGTGAAAAAGACACATCTTCCCATGCAGGCACAGAATGCGCACTTTTGTTTTAGTTGGCTTTTCTCTGTTTGGTCTGTTCACGGGCAGCTTTTTTGGTCCAGATGTGGGCCAAAGCAAAGCAACAACATAGTTGTGTTTCATTGGTGCTAGTTGTTTGGCATCGGCTTGGTGTGTGCCTGCCTTTAGAACTGAACAAACGATTTGCTCAGCACTTGTTTGAACAGACAGTAACTGTGGACTTCCACAGCAGATATCTCTATCCGAAATATAGTTAAAACCTTAAAATACTTAAGCAGTGTAACAAGATATCAGTGTTTAAGGCAGTAGATTCGTTAATGTACGGTGAAGGATGAAAAAGAAGCGTTTAAGAGAGTGAGATGATAAAAGAACCTGAAATTTGTGAAACCAAACCAGGTGAACCAACAATAATCAATTCAACACCTACTGACATGGTTACCTATCATATATCAGATTATTTGCACCAGTTCAGTATTGAATCTGAGGTATACTTGCGTTCCTGCGATGCTGTGGTGTGTGGAATCCCTCGGTCGAGCTGGGTTTCCATGTGAGTTCATTTCTACAGTCCGAAACTGCTCACCAAAGCTGACTTTTTGATGGAGTTCTTTTGGGGTCCTATAAACACCTTTGAGTTGCCATTGGTCCACGACAATTACGCAATTGGTGGGTCTGTTCTGGAACTCCACCTTTTCTGATGTGCTTTGTATTCATGGATTTCAGAGTGAGAGAGGAGAACATTTAGCACATTGACTCAAAGTTAGCATCATGAATAATTTGGAGGGTCAAGTATAGCAGGGCTCTTGCAGATATACGATTGCTTGCAGAAAGATTTTAGAGACTCAGAAGTTGTCACTCTGATTGTGTCATCACATTCAACGTTCCTATTTGGTGCTTGGTTTGATGCTCGTTGCAGCTGAATCACACTGCAGGAAAGAAAGTCTTAAGTCTTCTCAATATGCCAGAACTTTGTCAGAGGTCAGAAAGTCTGAAATCAACGGCCAAAAGCAGCTTGTCTGTGAATGTCAAACCAGCAATTAAAGACCACAGATTTGAACCTAGGATTTCAGGAATCTTTTAGGATTTTCCAAATCTGTCTCAGAATACTACATCGTGGCAGAAAACCAGATTGTGGGTTTAGAGTTTATACATTTTTGAGACGTTTTTGGTTCCTTGTCTTGAACCAGTCCATGTCAATTCTCTGTCATGAATGAGGGAATAATTGAAACCCCCATTTCCTGAGATTGAACACATGCTTGTTGTAAGAAGAGATCTTGTGATCACGTCTGGAGTTAATTAGGAAGTCCAGTGACTCTCAGATTATGATCAGAGTTTGTGGCTGTAGTACAGGGACGCACAATCCTGTTCCTGGAAATCCACTTTCCTGCAGAGCTCGGCTGCAACCTCGATCAAACACCCCTGTTTTTAATTACCAAGTGCTCCTTCAGGTCCTGTTTATTTGATTTAGTTGTGCTTGATCAGGGTTGGAGCTGAACTCTGCAGGAAGGAAGATCTCCAGGAACAGGATTAGGCTCTCTTGCTCTAGTACAATAACCATTTGTGTGCACATTGGTGATAACCAACCTCAAGACAGATTTAGTGGCATCCACCTCAAGGCATCCACTTCCTTCTCTGCAGTTCACTGAAAAGAAGGCTCTCTGCTGATTTGGATTTTATATTCTTGATCAAAGTGGCCCTTGATCAAGGTGATTCTGATATCAGGTGTTGACTCATTTATTGGTGTCTGCATCGTTAACTCCCTACTCCTCTTAAAATGTAATTTATTTACTTAATTTTCAGATCTGATGGTGAAGGAGGAAAGTGAAGTACTGAGCGAAGATGCGGAGAAACATCATGTCAAAAGTGAAATCAAAACTCGCATAAAGATGGAACGTAGCTTTTTAACGAAACGAACAGCCTGCACTCAGTGCGGAAAGAGTTTCAGCCACAAATACGATCTCAAGCCTCACATGAGGATCCACACTGGGGAGAAACCATTCACGTGTACTCACTGCGAGAAGAGTTTCAGACAATCATCATCCCTCAATCGACACATGATGATTCACACCGGAGAGAAACCACACAAATGTGATCAGTGCAGCAAAACGTTTTTGGTTTCTTCAGACTTGAAGAAGCATCTCAGAGTTCATACAAACGAGAAACCTTTTTCATGTTCTGAGTGTGGAAAGAGTTTTACACAACAGTCAAGCTTAGGAATACATCAGAAGATCCACACTGGTGTGAGAGAGTATATGTGCCTTGAGTGTGAGAAGTCTTTTATTACGGCTGGAAACTTGAAACGACACCAGATGATTCACACTGGAGAGAAACCTTACAAGTGTTCACACTGCGACAAGAGATTCAGTCAGTTAGATGATCTGAAAAGACATGAGAGGATTCACATTGGTGAAAGACCATTCATATGTACTGAGTGTGGAAAGAGTTTCAGACAATCGTCATCCTTCAATCGACATATAATGTTCCACACTGGAGAGAAGGCGTACAAATGTCAACAATGCGGCGAAACATTTTTAAGGCCTTCAGATCTGAAGGACCATCTTAGAGTTCATACAAAGTAGAAGTTTTAGTCATGTTCTCATTGTATACACGTCAATGAAATGTACCTTCCTAAAAATGGGAATCCCTTTTATATGTTGGTTTTTTGTTAATGAATTGTGCACACTTAATCACAATTAGCATAACCCCCACCTTTAAATTACAGCTACCAAATAGTATTCATCGATATATGAGTATTCATCGATTTGACTACAGTAATCCTCATAAATGCAAAAAACACTTTATGCCTATAATATATTCAGTAAGTGTCAGCTTACAGAGCTTCTTAGGCTCTCTTCTATAAATGTCCAGCTTGTGGCACTTAAGATGATTTGGTTGCAGTGATTTGGAGTTCATGACAGTAACGTACTAGTATCCCATTTACAAAAATATTAGTAAATATAAAAAGGTAGTAACCAGTAATACCAACTTCTCCTTTGTTGTTCAGTCATTAGTAAGTGGTCATTCATTGGTTATGGGTCAGTCATTTGTCTCGCCCCTCCTTCACTGATTGGACGGATGGGTAAAATTGACAGTGATTATGTTTACATTTACCATCTTAATGCGATTATAATGACATTTTGGCAATATTGCGATAAACTTTAGCTCATCTAAATGCAATACTTTGACCTAAATATGTGGTTAAGCTCATAATCGCAACAAGCATAATTGTAATAAGGGTGGCATATGGCGATTTTACTAGGAATATCCAAGATTGTAGACACCTTAATCGCATTATTAATAGGATTGGGTATTGTTTTTGTTGTTGTTTTTTGAAGTCGGTGCCAAATACTTTTAAAATAGTACTGGTGCATGAACCAAAAATGTAAAGAAAGCCACAAGATCTGTTCGCTGTACTATCAACATTTTTCTGTTTGCTTTCCTACACTCAAGCAGGGGAAAAGCGTGACCGAGTGCATCATATGGCCCTGGCATATAACTGGTTATTACTCCGATTGATTATTCAGCAATGAATCAAAGCACGAGTGTGATGTAGTGAAGTGATGTAGCAAGTAAACAATTCAAATCAAGGAGAATCACAGAGGCTGGCTGTAACTGTGCAACACTTCTCAAATATTTGCAAATAAAATGGATTATTAGATTATCAGATGTATTTGCAAGAGAGAATCCCTCCGTTGTGAGTGACAATCACTGTTGTAATGGTACTAAACTCTGCTTTGTTTACGTTTTGCTCGCATGCGTCAGAAGTTCGGTTTCCCTTTGCAGAGCAAGAAAACAGATACTGCCCTCTGAGGGGTGGAAAGACACGCCATCTTGAGCAGACGCAGAATGCAGCTCTGGTTTCAGTCGGCTTTCAATTCATCTTTATTTTTATCGCTCTTTTACGATGTAGATTGTGTCAAAGCAGCTTTACTTAAGTTGTAGCAAATTAAAAAATGTTTTCAGAGTTGAAGTTCAGTTCAGTTCAGTGTGGTTTAATTTTCACTGCTGAAAGTCCAAACACAGAAGAGCAAATCTATCGATGCACAGCTTCACAAGTCCCAAACCAAGCAAGCCAGTGGCGAAGATCAACACTTCACCAATTGACGAAAGTGAAGGGAAACAAAACTCAGTTGGGCTCAGTTGGGCGCAACAGTTTCCTCCTCTGGCCAAACGTCTTGTGCAGAGCTGCAGTCTAGGCGGCGGATCCCTTTTGTGTTTTTACACGTAGCTTTTTGATCCAAACGCAATCCAATGCGAGGAAACAATACAGTTGGGTTTTGTTAGTGCTAGTTGTTTGGCAAAGGCTCGGCGTGTCCCAGCCATTAGACAAAGAAATATCATTTAAGGCTTTGACAGCAATTTAATTGTGGGATTCAGATCAGCTGATAGAGTTCTTCACCAAAGAACATTATCTGAAGGTTTTATTATTGTAGTTCTCTGTCATTTTGCCGCCTCATATAATTTATGTAATTTTGCAAAATATCAAAACAAAGCTTGTTGTCTTAGTATAATAGTACATGTTATATGAATAGTCATTGGCTGTAATTCCGACGTCTATTAAGTTATTCAACATGTACAAATTGTGTCTGTTCAGGAAAGAGAAGCTTTACACTTTGAAGGATGCATGATGCAATATTTTTTTCCTCTATAAGATTTTATATGATTTTTTTCCTATTATTCTGACAATGTTAAAAACGTTTTGTTTACTTCAGGAAAAGGTAATTCCGTACGGTTAAATCTGTATTTGGCTTGCTTTATAAATTGGTGTGCTTTTAACAATGTTTAAGTACCCAATAAACAGTATTTCACCTCACACATGATTGAGTAATGTGGCTTTTTGTCTACATTCGCAATTGTTTTGGCTTATCTGTAGTATTTTAAGGGTGCTTTCACACCTGCCTTATTTAGTTCTGTTTAATCCCACTAGAGTTCGTTTTCCCTCTTGGTGCGGTTCGTTTGGGCAGGTGTGAATGTAGCAATCGCACTCGAGTGCGCACCAAAAGCAGACCAAAAAAGCAAACCGAGACCTCCTTGAAGAGGTGGTCTTGGTATGCTTTCAAACTAACCCTGAAGCGGTTAGTTTGTGGTGAGAACATGATCCGAACTAGAAGAGACCCAACCGCAAAAAGTACTGCACCTTTTTGGACTAATCCAGCTGCCGTAGTCCGATGCGCTGTGCATTATGGGATGTGGAGTAAAAATATTTGTTGACAGCGCTTTACCAACAATTTTAAACAGAGAGAGAGAGAGAGCCTGATGGATCGTTGGCCAGAAGATGACCATGCCGCAGTTTAGCTAAATTAATTCACGCCACCTCCTGAAGTGACTTGCGATGTGCCTTCACCGTTTGCAATGCATTCTTCATTCTCGAAATGTATAGTTTGTCTAAAGTGATGTATACAAACTATATAGTATACTATGACCAGGGATACAATCAGTTGTTCCTCCATAGTAAAAAGCGACATTTTGTGTCTGCCGGTTTGTTTACTTGCAGGAGTTCCATTGACATTTTCCCGCACGTTAATTCTGACCAATCGAATAGCAGTTTAGGAAATGCGTTCAAAAACATCTGACCAATGAGTGATGTGGATTTTGTCACATGACTGCATTTTGGTTCTTTTCAACTGGGGTTCGGACCAAACCTATCAGTGTGGTGTGAAAAGGACCCAAAAACGGCAGAAAAATGCTACAATGCATCATTTGTTGCCCTTGGTCCAGACCAAATTAACCGAACCACAGATGTGAAAGCACCCTAATTCGGCACGTTTTTAAATTAGCCCTTGCATCTGCCTCACCTCGATGATGTCAAACAATGACGCGTTAATTCAGTGTCAAGTCTTCTGAGATTATTACTAGAAGGGATTCAGCTGCGGAAAATATTGATATTATTTGTTAAATTACCCATTGATTGTGTTTTATTAACGTCTACCCTCACCCCAACCCTCACATCAATGTAGAAATTGTAATTATATAAATTATTAATCATATTATTTATTAAATTACTCATTAAATTATATTATATTAACCTCTACCCCAACCCTAAACCCAACTCTCACAATTATTGTTGAAGAATTACGCTATATAGGTGTGCACATGGGCCTCACAGTGGCGCAGTGGGTAGCACGTTCGCCTCACAGCAAGAAGGCCGCTGGTTCGAGCCTCGGCTGGGTCAGTTGGCGTTTCTGTGTGGAGTTTGCATGTTCTCCCTGTGTTGGCGTGGGTTTCCTCCGGGTGCTCTGGTTTCCCCCACAAGTCCAAAGACATGCGGTACAGGTGAATTGGGTAGACTAAATTGTCCGTAGTGTATGAGTGTGAATGGGTGTGTATGGATGTTTCCCAGAGATGGGTTGCAGCTGGAAGGGCATCCGCTGCGTAAAACATATGCTGGATAAGTTGGCGGTTCATTCCGCTGTGGCGACCCCAGGTTAATAAAGGGACTAAGCCGAAATGAAAATGAAATAGGTGTGCACATATTCGCAGCTTTATAACTTCTAGACTTTACCGCGATTTGACTTTAGTCGTACACACTTTTTCTCATGTTTACACAACAATAAAACCAAAAATAAAAGTTTATTAAAGCAACGATCTACGAGGTTTTTTCTGCATTAAGTACAGCAGGCAGCAAGTAGTTCTGAGTTAGAGTTTTTCCATGTTTGTATCGTACGGTATGGTCTGTGAAGGGAAATAATAAGAATCTACTGCATCATATATGTCGATTTTGATACAGAAAACATTAAGTCGATGTTTTGTGGTGCTCTTTATTGGTTTTAGTGATTTCCCAGTTTCTGTGCATAGATCTGCTAATGCGATCAATTTAATTACTTTGTTGGCAGTATGAATACTTACTTGATATTTAAACTAGATATTGATATAAACGCAAAAATATATATTTTAAATGAATTACACTAGTAAGTGGTTCATCCTGCAAACACTCAGTATAAAATAAGATGATCTGCTTCTGATCCAGAATGGCTTGTTTAAGGAGTATTCATCAGTGTTATCAATGAGTATGTTTACAAGGACACCAATAATCTGATTTTAATATGATTAAGATGATACTTTGATTCGGGGTCTACCATGTGAACAGCTAATTATTTTTATTTATTTATTTATTTTTACCTTAATCCATCTTAAGTCATAATCGAACTATACAGAAATCGGATTAAGACGTGGAGTATGCCTAGTCGCATTATTGAAGTGCAGTACAGACATGTAAACATTACAATCAAACTATTATCGTCGTGTAGGAATTTCACCACATTTTGTGACAGAAATTCCATGAATACGGCTGTTTGACACTATTCTCTGCACCTATCAAGTCAGTGAAGGACCACAGACACCTGCTTCACCAAATGCAGAGGTTTTTTCTTTCCATTCGGCGTATTAAATTCCATTAAAACAACACTCCTCCACCAGTCCTTACTTCATACTCGCATCCAATACCTCAGTTTGTCACGGGGGCATGCATGAAATGTTCCTACATGAAAGTGAAACTGCAGTTAAAGTCTAAAATTAAAAATGAAACACCCATAACTACATGAAACTTCGGAGGAAATGTGGATAGTGTGGCAAACCAACAACATTAATCGAACTATGTGCTATAACATGTAAAACGGTAAATGTTAAATTATTGTCTTATTAAGATTAAGGCAAATAATCAGATTACTGATGTCCATGTAAACATTGTCATTCTCAATAGTTCCTGATTTTACCTCATTCATTACACTGAAGTCTTCATATCTACAAATTGCCACATTAAGTTAATTTTAGTCTGCTTACTTGAGCAAATTACTCCGTCACATGTTGTTCCAGTGTAAATTTCACATTATTGTATCAATCAGTGTAAATTA
>CAIGQW010009152.1:664041-674290 GCA_903798125.1 Danio choprae
CCATGGGAAATTCTCACCTGGTACATGGGATGCATGACCCATGACCTGGTACAAAGGTGCCATGTAATGAAAATATGGTTGTACTTGTGGATAGATCAATAATAAGCATTCAGTACATGAAAATGGCCATACTTGAGCCTCAAACTCCATTGTTTCCTCGTTCTCATGTAAATGCCTTAAGTGTAAATTCCCGGTGAAAAAACAGGCCAATCAGAACTAAACACAGACTAACAATACAGACAAAATCATTAATATCCATGTCCTAGGCTGGGTTTGATCGGCCAAGATGTTTCCTAATGAGATTACAACAATGTTAAAGGTGCAGTAGGTGATCTGCCAAAATGCTAAGCGGTTAGCATTATATCTTTGAAACACACTCCCACCCCTGCCGTCCAAAGCCACGCATCCTGAAATCACAAACGCGTGCACCGCGACATGACAGCAGACAACCCACTAGTTCATGTCATTCGCCAGTTAGAATTGTAGTTAGTGGATGACCGGCGGCGTGCAGGAATTACACTTATTACTAAACCATACTTGCATGCTATTTCAGAGCGAATATTCAAAGTAGCATGGTAAACAATATAGGTCACAAGTTAGCATTGTTCAAAAATGAACCAATGTGAATATAAAACCAACCTCAGTAAAGCAGGCTAGGCGGAATAGCGCTGTTTACTGATGTTTTGTTGTTAAACTAAATAAAAATCTACATTATCGATGCTGTAGAAGGTACCTTGAAATTGAAAACAGTCACATCAATCTTTCGCCGGAAGATTTCAGAGGCTGAACAACACTTCTGTGCATATAACCCATTCATAACAACACAATCTACATCAGCTTTGCGTGACTAAAAGAGTTTTAAGACATAACATGACCTGTCTAACAGAAACACTTCAGCCATGGTGTCGTCGTTCCTCCAGCGTGCAAAACTAACTGCAATATTGATTCAGGATTTTCTAAAGTTTTGATTCAGCATTTGATTGTACCGCGACTGTGATTGTCTCGTCTGCACATGAATGGCAGATCTGCGTAAAGATAAATGGTTTACATTATATTAAGGCAGTGGCTCTCAAAGTGGTATGCGGGCTTCCTTCGAGTGGTACGCGGAAGTATTGCTGAATAATAAAAGAATAAAACGAACACACTTTTAACCCTTTGACGCATCCGATAACACTGAGACTCGTGTGATCAGACAGCATTGGCTGTTGCCTGAAGCGTACGATTACACCGGTGTGCTTTGCATGTTTACTTTAGTGCATCGCGTCATCAGATGTTAAAAATCAATCTGCTTGGCGTAAAGCCAGAGGAAGAGGCGCGCGGCGCTTGCGGAGCAGATACACGCTAGAGAAGCAGATACACGCCCTTCTGCAGACCAGTTGTGTTGGCATTTCAGTTACTGCAAACTCAGGAATTTCCCCATGCTGCATCATTGGTAAAATAATTATTATAAATGTGTTAATGTGTGCTCGTAGTTGTGTAAAATAATGCGTGTTTTCGATCTTGAGTTATTTGTTTTGTAAAGCAGCATGGCTTTCGGTTTAGTTTGTTACCTCAGATGTAAGCGAATTAATTTGGATGTGATTCAAATGGTGTGAGACACAGAGCATGCTCAAACTACTTTGCCATGCTTGAAGCTTAGAGGTAGAATATAATTAGAATCAGAATCAGAAAGAGCTTTATTGCCAGGTATGTTCACACATACGAGGAATTTGCTTTCGTGACAGAAGCTTCTACAGGGCAACAGAATCACAGAGACAGGACAAAAAACAGATAATAAATATATTTAAAAGATAGAAGTAAGTAGTGAATGCAGATATGCAAATGGACAAGTGTATGTACAGGTATATTACTATATACAGCGTTATATGTGCAGCTATTATGTGCAAACTGGCATGTAAAGTATGTTTTAAATAAGCGTATGTGTCTAAAAAGTGTATAGCAAGTAGTGATGTTTGTCACAATTACTATCATAAAGTGTTCATAAGATTAATGTTAGTCTCTGTGTTAGTCTCTGTATTAATTAACTGTACCCGAGTCTGCTTGAAAACAGTGGTCAGTGCGCGGTTAAACGCGAACTTCACGGTTCACTTAAGTTGTGATCTCATTTGCACCAAATCATGGAAGTACAGCACGTATGAATTGGTCAAGCACTGTATATATGCATTTAATCACTCACTTTTCTGACACATAGGCCTACTGTAAATGACGAGCAGCAGTTCTGATTTCTAATTTAAATATGTAATTCCAAATCATATGTTTAAAGTAAGATATACAAATATGTCATCTGTACATGCAACTTGTATTTCGAAATGTAATGGTATATACATAGTCGTGGCCACAAGTATTGAGAATTACATAAATATTGGAAAAGTTGCTGCTTAAGTTTTTATAATAGCAATTTGCATATAGTCCAGAATGTTCTGAAGAGTGATCAGATGATCTGCATAGTCCTTCTTTGCCATGAAAATTAACTTAATCCTGATTAAATCTTTCCACTGCATTTCATTGCTGTCATTAAAGGAGCTGCTGAGATCATTTCAGTAATCGTCTTGTTAACTCGGGTGAGAATGTTGACCAGCACAAGGCTGGAGATCATTATGTCAGGCTGATTGGGTTAGAATGGCAGACTTGACATGTTAAAAGGAAAGTGATGCTTGAAATCATTGTTCTTCCATTGTTAGCCATGGTGACCTGCAAAGAAACGCGTGCAGCCATCAGTGCGTTGCATAAAAATGGATTCACAGGCAAGGATATTGTGGCTACTAAGATTGCACCTAAATCAACAATTTATAGGACCATCAAGAACTTCAAGGAAAGAGGTTCAATTCTTGTTAAGAAGCTTCAGGGCATCCAAGAAAGTCCAGCAAGCGCCAGGATCATCTCCTAAAGAGGATTCAGCTGCGGGATCGGAGTGCCACCAGTGCAGAGCTTGCTCAGGAATGGCAGCAGGCAGGTGTGAGCGCATCTGCACACACAGTGAGGCGAAGACTTTTGGAAGATGGCCTGGTGTCAAGAAGGGCAGCAAAGAAGCCACTTCTCTCCAAAAAAACATCAGGGACAGATTGATCTTCTGCTAAAAGTATGGCGAATGGACTGCTGAGGACTGGGGCAAAGTCATATTCTCTGATGAAGCCCCTTTCCGATTGTTTGGGGCATCTGGAAAAAGGCTTGTCCGGAGAAGAAAAGGTGAGCGCTACCATCAGTCCTGTGTCATGCCAACAGTAAAGCATCCTGAGACCATTCATGTGTGGGGTTGCTTCTCATCCAAGGGAGTGGATCACTCACAATTTTGCCCAAAAACACAGCCATGAATAAAGAATGGTACCGATGGAGCACAAACTTAAACATTTTGGGTCCATGGCCTGGAAACTCCCCAGAACTTAATCCCATTGAGAACTTGTGGTCAATCCTCAAGAGGCGGGTGGACAAACAAAAACCCACTAATTCTGACAAACTCCAAAAAGTGAAAGAATGGGTTGCTATCAGTCAGGATTTGGTCCAGAAGTTGATTGAGAGCATGCCCAGTCCAATTGCAGAGGTCCTGAAAAAGAAGGGCCAACACTGCAAATACTGACTCTTTGCATAAATGTCATGTAATTGTCGATAAAAGCCTTTGAATTGTATGAAGTGCTTGTAATTATATTTCAGTACATCACAGAAACAACTGAAACAAAAATCTAAAAGCAGTTTAGCAGCAAACTTTGTGAAAACTAATATTTGTGTCATTCTCAAAACCTTTGGCCACGACTGTATATGTATGACATATAGCCTATATATATATATATATATATATATATCAGGTCCAAGCAACATTTCCAGGTTTTGATGAATAGGCTACTATGCATTAATACTTGCAGTTCTGTAGCTGCTTAATTAGGCCTACTACACTACTGTATTTCAAAACTAGTCCTTATGGTGGTACTTGGTGAGACAACGTTTTTCTGAGGTGGTACTTGGTGAAAAAAGTTTGAGAACCACTGACAAAACAAAAGAAAGACAATCCAACGTGGTTATAGCATGATTTATTGACTAGTCTAACATATAACGAGCAAACATACAAAACATAACAACAAAACATAGAAAAAGAAAGCAAGGAAAATAAAGAGTTTGATGCAAGAATGGCAAATCTAACTCAGTCCCACACAACTATTAAAAAGTATGTAAACACCTTAAAAAGGGCACAGCGTAAACGCACGACTAAATACCTGCATTTCTGGGTCGTCTCTCTTCCTCTGCTGCTTGGAAGATGAAGTCTTTTAGGAAGTCCTTTCTCGTTTGCGATGCAGATCGGAGGATACGCGAGAAGCAAACTTTAAACTGAGTTTAATTTGCCGGAAAATAAGAAACGTGGACTCAGGCGAGTCACGTGGGTACAGAAACGCGGTCTGCCCTTCGTGTCGGGGCCCTTCTGCGAGGATTTGGGGGTGTAATGTAGAAGATTTTTATTTTCTAAACCTATGTAAAGACATATTTAATTGTGTGAGGGGAGGGCCATATGAATCTGCCATTATATGTCTTTTGAAAACAGGTGATAGGTTAGGCCAAAGGGGTCATAGAAGAGCATGAGAGAGGACTTGGGCATTCAATGAGAACCATCTGTGTCAGAAAAGCATGAAATGTATACAACATATGTTGAAACTGTCATATATGTTTGAAAAGACACATACTGTATGGTATAGGAGGGTCCTGTTTAGATGCTTGAAAACATAAACACTAGTAATGATTGCCAAATTTCAACGATATGTGGTAAAATAGTGATGAATACATTAGATCTGTACATTTATAAGGGCCAACAAGAAGAGGGGACTTTAAATTGGGGTCGTAAAGGAGTAGGAGCTGGGAGAGGCCTGTTGACCCAGGAACCAGCTGTGAAAACACAAAGGTGGGAGGAAGCAAGGATAAAGGACACAGCAAATTTGAGGGACATCGAATTTGTCCTGGGGAGAGACTGAGATGGGTTTGCTCCAGGCTGTCTCTGCTTTGTTGGAAAATATTCCAATAAAGTATATTCTTCTGATATTCATAACCTCCAGACTAAGTGTGATTCATTAAGAGAAAAGCCGGAAACCCCGACACCAATCACAGTGATTTCTGTTGAGCACCGGTGAACACTATGGCAAATCAAAGTGATTAAATGTTAGTGGAAATTGATGGTTTTTATACATTTCAGTAACAAAATTGTGTATCGTGACAGGTCTAACATAGTAAAAGAATCAGTTCATTAACTTGAGTTTGATAAATGGCATCTAAAACGTGTGTTTGGGAAAGATAACGTTAGCTAGCTAGTGCCATTTCCCTTAACTTAGCTGAAAATGAGGTCTGATATCCCTTTTTATTTTCACTGTCCATTCAGAACGGACCTTCGGGTCCCTTGGAAGGCAGTGAAATGATAAATTTGCGTCGCTTTCTCTTCGTTGATAAGATATACAGCCAGGTACACAACGTTCCTGTGTGACTCCAGGCGATACTTCCGGGTTTCTTCCCACCGCAGCCTCGATTTCGCTTTTTAAATGGCGGCTGCGTGAAATCAGTCTATTGACATGCTTATCTTTCACACCATTGTTGTTGACTCTTTGGCGCCATCTTGTGACTGAATAATGCATAGTGTATGCTTCATTCAGCTGTTTCTGTCATCTTTGGCTTTAATTACTGTAATATTACCACTCAGAATTATGTTTTGTGTCCAGTTTTTACTTTTTGTTGCAAGTAGACATGTAAAAAGCAGGATGAAGGTCATCCAGTATATCCAGGACATTCCAAGCTATGTTATCCCAAGATAACAACTGCTAAATAACGCAGGCTTATCTAGGACCTTCGAATCACCTTGACCGTCAGTGAATACATTCACATACATATACTTACATCCACATTCATATGTATCTGCTTGTCACGCCACAGCTTTTGACTATTATTGACTGTTTGGCAACTTCTTGTGTAGGGACAATACGTAGTTTAGTCTATGCTTTATTCAGTCAGTGTCATTTCTGTCAGCTTTGGGTTTGGCCTTGTCTTGTGACTCAATAATGCACAAGTTAGTGTATACTCCATCAGTTTATTTTTGTTTCTGTCAGCTTTGCATTTAGCTAAAGAATTAATAAACTATTATGTCTCAGAACAATGTTTTGTGCTGAACCTGTCGGTGATGACTGGCTTCATTGGAGGAGTTGTGGAAACTGACGTCACGTCTCCGCCATCATCCACCTCCTCGTCACTAGAGCCGTGAATCAGCTCGGACTCCTCATCATCCCCATCGCCCTTCTTCTTCTTCGATTTCGGCTTGGTTGGAGTATCGAGCTCACTGCCATAGTTTCCTTAAATGCAGAGGAGAATTATCTCATCCCAAGTATAAAAGTGGAGTCTGTGCAAGGACAAATATATCTTTTTCATAGGATAGTGGTGTATATTTACATTTAGATATAGATATGGATTTAGTTTCTCCCTATTATGTAAAGGATTCTGGATCAGAGCGTTTTCCCTCTATAAATGTGACTGTAAAGCTTGTCCAGCAGAGATTTTACCTATTGTGACCTCAAAGTTGATGGGTTTGTCTCCGATCTTCCTGTCGATCATAGTGGCCTCGAGGAAACTTCCAAAGAGAAAGAATTCCTCCACTTTTCCCGTGGCATTCTAGGATATAAGAAACAAACACTCGATTAAATAATGTTTCGTACATACAAGGGGTTTTCTTAAAGACTACACATTAAAGTACAAATTAAATCTAAATTAACCGCATGATGTTGTTAGCTCACGTTGCTCGTTTTGCGTTGAACAATTCATCGGTGCTTGTCATTAAGAATAAATAATAGTTTGACCTTGTAATGTTTAATTGAAATCTGAAAATGCCCTTCCTGTTTGGTTTCAGTTCAATTCTCAGATTAGGTCTGTCTGAGGTATTGGGCGTGGCTTACATACTAAGCCACGCCCCTCCATATGTCAGTTTTGACAACAAACAGAAATGGTGAGCAGGAGGAGTCTGTTAGGTTGTAATAACTCTCCCCAAACCCTTTCCCCCATCGTTCTGAATGAAATCCCTACTTTACTATATCCAATCAGCTCGCTGTAGAATAAACAAGCCACGCCCACTGTTTTCTCATTTGTTTCTCCAGGAACTGCATCACAATATGAAAAAAAATGGTCGCAACTTCTGGTTCATCCATACTTTAAGGAATGTTGATGTTATTGAAAAATAACTGTGTTTTACATGAGATTGTGATTTTTGATTCTCTTGATTAAACATTAATCACCTGCAATAAGTATGATCAGGGGCGTAGCGACCGGGGGGGGGGGGGGGGTGGGGGGGGGGGAAAAGTCCTCCCCCCTTTTGGGGACAGACCATTTAGAAACAGCATTGGTAATTATATGAACGTAAACTTTTGGATCTCATACAGCTGCCCCCCCCCCCACCCCCCACCCACTTTTAAAATGTCCGCTACGCCCTTGAGTGTGATATATTCAAACTTACAAGATTGTGTTCAATCTACAGGTATGTTCTTGAACATATCATATAGAGCACAGGTGTCAATTCCAGTTCCAAGATGGTTGCTGGTTCGAGTCCCGGCTGGGCCAATTGGCATTTCTGTGTGGAGTTTGCATGTTCTCTACGTGCTGTGAGGCGACAGTGCTAACCACTGAGCCACCATACCGCCCTTTACTGTATTTCAGTAAACAAATATTTTTTGGAGCAGTTTTAGTCTTCATTATAGGTTGCGTCTACTTAAATATCATTGGATGGAAATTTGGATGTTTATTTACAAATCACTAACACCATAGGAACCAAGCCTAACGTTGCCTCTGACTGTGTAGATGATTGTCTTGCACACAATGAACTACTATGAGCACCGCTGCTAAATGAGTAGTGTAAGGGGGCGATAAATAAAGACACTGAATTACTGACTGTAATAAGTGGATGGCTTACGTCAGAGATGTTGGGTATCCCCTCCACTTGCACCTCGGTGGAGCTCATGACTTCAGGAGACGAGGTGTCCAGAATCTCCACGGCCAGGCTGATCAGCAGACGGGCCCTGAAGGAGACGCCCTCTCCGAGGCCTTCGTTCAGGTCCTGATACTCATCCATGAGGGTGTAGCTGCGCGTGGAGCCATACATGTTGACCCACGCCGGGCCAAGAGTCGGGAGAAAGCCTGCGGATGAGCCAGGAGAAATGCTTATCATCTGATCAGTTTTATTCTTTGTTTTTTTCTGTAGTCGTTCTATTTTCATTCATTCATTCATTTTCCTCATTAACCACTAACTTATCCAGCATGTTTTTCACAGCGGATGCCCTTCCAGCTGCAACCCAGTACTGGGAAACACCCATACAAACTCATTCACACACATACACTACGGACAATTTAGTTTATTCAATTCACCTGCACCGCATGTCTTTGGACTGTGGGGGAAACCGGAGCACCCGGAGGAAACCCACGCCAACTCAGGGGGAACATGAAAACCAACCACTGAGCCACCTTGTCGGCTTGTTCTATTTTTAACATTTTCATTCATTCATTCATTCATTCATTCATTCATTCATTCATTTTCATTTCGGCTTAGTCCCTTTATTAATCTGGGGTCGCCACAGTGGAATGAACCACCAACTTATCCAGCATATGTTTTACGGAGCGGATGCCCTTCCAGCTGCAACCCATCACTGGGAAACATCCATACACTCATACACCACGGACAATTTAGCTTACCCAATTCACCTATAGCGCATGTCTTTGGACTTGTGGGGGAAACCGGAGCACGCGGAGGAAACCCACGCCAACACGGGGAGAACATGCAAACTCCACACAGAAATACCAACTGACCCAGCCGTGGCTCGAACCAGCGACCTTCTTGCTGTGAGGCGATCGTGCTACCCACTGCGCCACGGTGAGGCCCTCACACTTTATTTTAATGTGCAATTCACCATGCTGATGATAAGGTTTGGGGGCATCTTTTAAAAATTATACATTTTCAAATGAATGAAATCGTATGAATTTGTAGTGTAGCGTTAGTTCAGTTGGACGCGTCAGTCAAGCTTACATCAGCTGACAGTCAACGGTTCATTCATTCATCCATTCATTTTCCTTCGGCTTAGTCTCTATTTTAGAGGTCGCCACAGCAGAATGAACTGCCAACTATTCCGGCATATTTTTTACGCAGCGGATGCCCTTCCAGCTGCAACCCAGTACTGGGAAACACCCATACACTCTCACATTCTCACACACACAACGGCAATTTAGTTCATCCAATTCACCTATAGTGCATGTCTTTGGACTGTGGGGGAAACCGGAGCACCTGGAGGAAACCTACGTGAATGGACAAAAGTGATCCTGACTGGGCAGCATGGTGGCGCCGTGGGTAGCACAATCAAGAAGGTCGCTGGTTCGAGCCTCGGCAGGGTCAATTGGGATTTCTGTGTGGAGTTTGCATGTTCTCCTCGTGTTCGTGTGGGTTTCCTCCGGGTGCTCCGGTTTCCCCCACAGTCCAAAGGCATGCGCTATGGGAGAATTGGGTAAACTAAATTGGCCGTAGTGTATGTGTATGAATGAGAGTCTATGGGTGTTTCCCAGTGATGGGTTGCAGCTGGAAGGGCATCCGCAGCGTAAAACATATGCTGGATAAGTTGGTGGTTCATTCCGCTGTGGCGACCCCAGATTAATAAAGGGACTAAGCTAAAAGGAAAATGAATGAATGAATGAATGATCCTGACTGAATTGCCAATTTTCTGCCAATACTTAAAAAGTCACGTTTTCTCATGAGGTCAGACTGGTGCAACTTAAGTCTAGTGTCCCATTTGTTCAGTTATTATGAATTATTAATAACGCCACTTTTTGGTGTCAATGCTTAACGTAGCAGTGAAAAAATGACATTTAAAACAGTTATTTTAAACCATAATAATGTTTCATTGTTACCGTGTTTATGATTAGTCTTTTTCTTTCAGGAAATCGACTGCAAACCTGTGAATGTTGTTATTTTTGCACACGGTTACCTTTGTCTCCATCATTTGCGATCTTCCGCAGGTCAATGAAGTGTGTGCCGATGGCCACGTCGTTCACCTTGTCTGAATCCCGGATCTGGAGCTTCATCCTCCGACACAGCGGCGGAAACTGCTCCGTAAACACGATCTGCTCGTTCCAGATCGGCTCGTAGCTGCTCTTCTGAATCGAAGTTTTCCCCTGAACAAAAACAACGATGCAAACTTCAGCTCTTATATCTACATTTACACACACACACACACACACACACACACACACACACACACACACA
>CAIGQW010009152.1:692534-707526 GCA_903798125.1 Danio choprae
CATTTATCGTGTATGGCCATGCACCCAAAGCACTTCACGATCATGAGGGGGGTCTCTCCACACCACCACCAGTGTGTAGCATCCGCTTGGATGATGCGATGGCAGCCACAGGATAACGGCGCCAGTGCGCTCACCACACACCAGCCATAGGTGGAGTGGATAGACAGTGATACAGCCAATTTGGTGGATGGGGATGATTAGGAGGCCGTGATCGGTAAGGGCCGATGAAGGAAATTTGGCCAGGACACTGGGGTTATACACCCCTACTCTTTACAAGAAGTGCCATGGGATGTTTAATGACCACAGAGAGTCAGGACCTCGGTTTAATGTCTCATCCGAAAGTCCCCTTCACTTTACTGGGGCATTAGAACCCACACAGACCACAGGTTGAGCGCCCTCTGCTGGTCTCACTAACACCACTTCCAACAGCAACCTAGTTTTCCCATGTGGTCTCCCATCCAGGTACTGACCAGGCGCAGCCCTGCTTAGCTTCAAATTTATGTTTCATTTAATCACATATTAATTATTAAATGTTTTTAAAAGTACATTAAAGCTATTGTTTCATATAGCAGCAACACTTTGTTTGTTCACAGATTGTTCCGTACCCGAGTTTCCAAAATCCATTAGGGGAGTATAGTGAGCATCGATACTCCCTGCTTTTATTTACAGTGCATTGTGGAAATTTCTCAAGAGAGAACACTTCAGTGCACTGGACGAATTTAGCGATTGAGACAGCACTTAAAATGGCTGACGGCCAGATCAGTGCCCTGACTACTAAACAAGGGAGATGATTGACATGCAAGTCTGTGTGTGTGTGCATATGTGTACCTTGACTACCAAATAAAAATTGTCAAATATTTTTAAATTGAGTTTTCTGAAACACTGTAATAATTATGCTTTCCATTGATGTGGTTTATTAGGACACAATATGGCCAAGATACAATTATTAGAAAATCTGAGGGTTCAAGAAAATCTAAACGCAGAGAAAAATCCCCTTTCAAGAGTTCACACTTAGATATTGCTTGATAATAATAGCAGGTTTGGCATGCTGTCCCGGGAGAGAGCCCTGAGCCCGGAGATAATTGAGCCCAGGGCTCCCGCCTGGTCAATAAGCATATAAGGGGGTACGAGATCGGATAGTTCTCGAGAGCTCCCCCTGGTAAAGGAGGAAAAGGGGGAGATGGGGTGGATGGGGGGTTTCTTCGAAAAACGAAGATAAGAGAGTAGTTTTTTGACAGGCTACTTATAGGGAGTTTGTATTAATCTGATTGGCTTACTAATGATTACAGATATGAGAGCGGCTGCGATCAATCATATCACATGCTCCTCTCGAAATTAGTTTGTGAAACTTCACTTAAAGTTGACCAAATTAAGTTCTTAGCAATGCATATAACTCATGAAAAAATGTATTTTTAATATATTTACAGTTGAAAATGTACAAAAGCCCTTCATGGGTCTTAATATTCGAATGATTTATGGCATAAAATATATCGAAAGAAAAACAGCAATGGAGAATCTCAAAGGCAGGTGCTCGATCAAGCCAAACACAATAGAAAAGGTCCAATTAAATTAGTCCAATTAAATTAGTCATCTGAGAGCTAAAGTGGTGATCATTTGACCAGGATGAAATATATACATATACTAATATATTAATATATGATGATCTTTCAGATTGGACCAGGAGGAAAGGCTGACCTGCCACCAATCGACGGACCTACAGATATCGACCGCGGCCCAATCCTGCCCGTGCCTATCGGCATTAGACCTGTCCTGAGTAAATACAGGATTGAGGTGAGCTGATCTTAAGAGTAATGCCTCTGTTCAGGAATGACACCTATTGTAAACAAGATTTTAGATTGGAAATGACTTTACAGTTATCCACATTTAAAAAGAGCCTCAGCCGTATTGATTTTGGATGCAACAAGGGTGCGAATTATACATTGGCAATCAGGGGGGTCGACTTTTTTTGGTAAGTTAACAAATTCATCTATTTATTTAAATGGCATCAAATTTATTTATAAGACGTATTTAAGTTTTCAATGTTTTGAGGGACATTTAATGTATTCTGACATACAGTAATCTCTCATTATTTCTGGTTATAGTAGCTCAAACTATTCAAACTGTGCGTCTCATTTTACTTTACTTTTAGGCTGTATGTAAATACATACGTCTCGTGACCACTTACGATATCCATCGCTGCTCTAGATCTGCTGGTTTAGATTGTTGAATGATTCTTGCAAAGACTGAATGGTGCGATTATGCATGAACCCCTATAATGGTATGAACCATTATAGAGGAGGTCATTGGTATATTTGTATTATCTATTATTTTAATTATGAATATTATCATTTAAGATACAGATCCGGGAAAACTATTTCTCACTATTTAAAGGCTTACCCGCCCATATATCTTGTTTTGACGTCCTTTAGGGGGAATCGAGCGTTAATTAGGGGGTCAATCCCCCTAAACCCCCCTGTAATTCGCACCCTGGTTGCAACTTTCAAAATATTCATTCATTAATTTTCATTTCGGCTTAGTCCCTTTATTAATCTGGGGTCGCCACAGCGGAATGAACCGCCAACTTATCCAGCATATGTTCTACGCAGCGGATGCCCTTCCAGCCGCAACCCATCACTGGGAAACATACACACACACACACTACGGACAATTTAGCCTATCCAATTCACCTATATCACATGTCTTTGGACTTGTGGGGGAAACCGGAGCACCCGGAGGAAACCCACGCCAACACGGGGAGAACATTCAAACTCCACACAGAAACGCCAACTGACCCAGCCGAGGCTCGAACCAGCGACCTTCTTGCTGCGAGGCGAACGTGCTACCCACTGCGCCACCGTGAGGCCCAACTTTCAAAATATCAAAGTGTATTTACATTTTCAGGATTGCTGTAGTCTGAGGCAGCAATTTGTGGTATGGTATTGACCTTATTGTTCATGCAAGAGCAGACATGACCGTTGTAACTTACATGTATAACATCTTGTTGCCTTGCTTGATGTTGTAAACTAGTATTATCTTGTCATATTTGTATCATTTTTTTAGGTATTGTCATAAACAGTGGTTTATAGTTCAAATCACTGCCGTTATTCCTCATCATTTACCCATAACCACATGGAAAAAATGTAAAAATAAAATAAAATTGTCTTGTTTTTAGAAATATAATGTCAAAATTAAGTGAGTTTTTCCTTTAAACTAGCCAAATAATCTGCCAACGGGTTAAGTAAAATGATTTAGTTTTTGCTTTTAAGGGAAAACTCACTTCATTTTTACATTTTATTTCTAAAAATAAGACATATCTTTTACTTATGAGACAAAATATTTAATAATAATGAGATTTAATATGACATGCTAAAAACTCAGTGCAGTGTAAGAAGTTTATCCTACTCAGTTGTGAGCATAAGATTTTTTTTTTATGCACCTTTTCAAAATTGATGCGCATCTTGGCATTTCTCTTAGGGATTTTTATGCGATAATCCAAAATGTGCATCCAAATAGGTGGATGGAAACATGGCTACTGATTCCCCTTGTAGAAAATACTAGATTTATACCCCTTATACAGCTAAATTGACAAATGGACACCCCGAAATTGTCTGATTTAACAGTTGATGAGAAAATATTCCTGGTTCAGGTTCTGTTCTGGGGTCTGAGGGACCTGAAGCGGGTGAATCTGGCTCAAGTGGACCGTCCCCGTGTGGACATCGAGTGCGCAGGGAAAGGTGTTCAGTCGTCGCTCATCCAGAACTACAAGAAAAACCCAAACTTCAGCACTCTGGTCAAGTGGTTTGAAGTGGTGAGTTTTGCACGATCATATCCAACGTAGGGATACGTGCCCAGGGCTACATAATTGAGAAAGTGGAAATACGTGCCCTGGCAATGGCATACATTCGGCTGCATTTTGTGTGTAAAACGAACGCTATGGGACAATATGATCCCTCTGACAACCTCTGTTGCTTTTTTTTGCATTACTCCTGACCGTTTACCTCAGTATGAACAGCTTTTCCAGCGTGATCAGTTTGCTCAGTAGCTCATCTTATACAGCGCTGAATTTGGGATGTGGAGTGAACCAGGGTTCGAGTCTGGTGAAGGATGTTTCAGAAACCAGGTGTTACGCCCTATGGCTCACAAGGATGTAACAAAAAAAGGGACACCCAAGAAAGCCAAAATTCATTCATTCATTCATTTTCCTTAGACTTAGTCTCTGGTTTATCAGATGTCACCACAGCAGAATGAACCGCCAGCTATTCCAGCATATGTTTTATGCAGCGGATGCCCTTCCAGCCAGAACCCAGTAATGGAAAACACCTGGAAATGGAAAACAGAAATGCCAACTGGCCCAGCCGGGACTCGAACCAGTGACCTTCTTGCTGTGAGGAGACAGTGCTAACCACTGAGCCACCGTGCCGCCAGAAAGCCAAAATTATAGAACATAATTGATTAAAGAAACAATTTTAAACAAATCAAAGCAAAAATATGTAAATGTAGCAGTCAGGAATGAGTGGTGTTTCAGAGGCATGTGTATGCATCAATATGTAATGTAGTGTAGCAATGTCGGATGTACAAGAATCATTTAATATAACAAAACAAAAACAAATGTCCAGTCCAATGCAGCAGCCCACTTCAAAATGCCAGGCGTACGATTTTTAAAGGGTCCAAAGAAGTCAACGACAGGTATTTCCCATAGCAATTAGGTTTGAAGGCAGAGCCAACCCTCAATCTAGACCAGAGGAACTCCATTAACTCACACAGTGTGAAATCGTGGTAAAAGCACGTGGCCATGATACGCTTGTAGTTTGCTTTTGAAAACACTATCGGTAGGGTTTAAGGAAGGGATGTGTGGGTCAGTCGATGACGAAGGCCAGTTTCTCACGAACGCACACTAGAAGGATGTTTGAATGGCAGGTATGATGAGCCAACGTGTCCCAGTAACGTATTTGAGATTGTCAAAAACGAACACAGCGCCCTCTAGTGTATTCATGAAAACAATAACATTCAAGCAGATTCAAGCAGGCTATGTATTTTGCGGTTCCCAAAAATGTAGCCCTGGGCACGTATCTCAAATGAACCTGTGTTGTTTATATCTCAGGGTCTGCAGAATGATGATGATGATGATGATAATAATAATAATAATATTAATAATAATACATTTCATGAACTCTTCATAAACTGGAAGCTTTTTTTTTGTATTGTGACTCGAGAAACGAAATATTGAATGAGAAAACAGTGGGCGTGGCTTGTTTTTTCTACTGCGAGCTGATTGGATGTAGTAAAGTAGGCATTTCATTCAGAAAGATGGAGGAAAGGGTTTGGGGGAGTTACAACCTAACAGACTCCTCCTCCCTCACCAGTTCTGTTTGTTGTCAAAACTGACAGCTGGAGGGGCGTGGTTACATATGTTAGCCACGCCCAATACCTCAGACAGACCTAATCTGAGGATTTCAAGTTAAAATTTCAAGCCTGAGTAAATTTCAATTAAAGATTACAAGGGAAAACCATTTTTTCTTAATGACATGCACAGAGTAATTGTTCACTACAAAACTAGCAATGTGAGCTGACAACATCATATGGTTAGCTTTGATTTCATTTACACTTTAAACATGTACAAACGTATACGTTTTTAAGCCCCTTTTGTCCGTTGCTCTACAGTCATTTGAAAGCATTGGTGTTTTTCCCCCAGGATCTGCCTGAGAACGAGCTCCTCCATCCTCCGCTGAACATCCGTGTGGTGGACTGCCGAGCGTTTGGCCGCTACACACTGGTCGGCTCTCATGCCGTCACATCCCTGCGCAAGTTCATCTACAGGCCTGCAGACAAGAGTGTCAATAACTGGTCTGCTATGGGTGCGTAGAGAAGAGCAGTTAAATGTCTGTCTACTTCAGGGTGTCAAGCTCATTTTAGCTCAGGGGCCACATAGAGGAAAATCTATTCCCAAGTGGGCCACAGGGACCGGTAAAATCATGATATATATATATAATTTAAAAACAACAACTTCAGATATTTCTACGATCAACATAAATCCTAAAGTTGGAGCTTGAGGACAACACGATCTCACGGCAATTGGTAACTTTTCGATTAGTGGTTAATTCATATGAATTCGTACGATCTCATTCGTATAATTTAGTACGATTTGCATATCCACCAATGACAGTTGGGTTTAGGGGTGTGGTTGGGTTTAGGGGTGGGGTTGGGTGCCACGCCTCCTTTTTTATATTGTACATTTTCATAGGACTGAACTCGTATGAATTAGCCACTAAACTGACGAAACGTAAAATAGTGACGTTTCCTTTTGAGAACACCTCAGTGTGTTATGGCAGGGCATAGATGTGGTCATTCTGTCTGGCTGTCAAACTGATGCTGATTCAGGCTTCTGGACTGGATGAAAGTAACAGTTTGCTATTGCGCCATCCAGTGGACACAACTGGAACAGCAGTTTCTTTTATTGAAAAATTGCAGCTCATTTTTATACTTTACAGAATCATCTCTCGGGCCGGATTAAACCCATTTGCGGGCCGTTTGTACGTTTGACACCCCATGGGCTAGTTGATCAGCTTTAAATGATTGTCTTATTGCCTGTAGTCTCCATGTAGAACATCCTGCATTACAAGATAAACAGGGTGTCCGCGGGGTCTTAAAAAGAATTAAAAGTTGATAAATCAATTTAGAGAAAATTAAGGCCCTTAAAACGTAAAAGTCTTAATTGCTATTTTACAAGGTATTACATTTTGTAGGATATTCGATTATGCAATGTATAGTTGTATGCTAAAATTTGCCTGAATTCATTCATTCATTCATTTTCATTTCGGCTTAGTCTCTTTATTAATCTGGGGTCGCCACAGCGGAATGAACCGCCAACTTATCCAGCATATGTTTTACGCAGCGGATGCCCTTCCAGCTGCAACCCATCACTGGGAAACATCCATACACACCCATTCACACACATACACTATGGACAATTTAGCCTACCCAATTCACCTATACCGCATGTCTTTGGACTTGTGGGGGAAACCGGAGCACCCGGAGGAAACCCACGCCAACACGGGGAGAACATGCAAACTCCACACAGAAATGCCAACTGACCCAGCCGAGGCTCGAACCAGCGACCTTCTTGCTGTGAGGCGAACGTGCTACCCACTGCGCCACCGTGAGGCCCTGCCTGAATTCAATCTGCAAGTATTAGGATGCTGTGTAGTTTATGCTGTGTAGTAACTGAAACATTATTAATTTAATGAATAAATATGCTAATTGACTCTCTTCCAGCAGGTGGCGCCTATAGACCAGCAGGAATAACGGTGTTGCCTTGGATTGTATCAATTTCATATACAATCCAAGGCAAACCAAGGCAACACCGTTATTCCCGGTGGTCTATAGGCGCCACCTGCTGGAAGAGAGTGGAAGAGAAAATTTGCTGCCTTAAATTTTTAAGCTAAATCAAATGAACCCTATGAGTCCATTGAACTTATATTATGTTGAACTGACTTAAAACAGCTTGCATAACTTATAAAATGAAGTTAGAACATGATTGACTTAGTTTAATAAGTTACAATGACCTAAAAGCATATGCTGTCGGAACTGATTGATCATATAATATTTTACAGTGCAGATTTTTGCTGCTCGTTTCAAGCGCTTATATAAAATGAGCTGAAACAACACAATTCTTGAGAGTTTTTTGGGGACAACTTAATTACTTTGTTTAATCCACCTAAATTTGTTCTGCTAACTTAATCGATTGGTGTTGGGACAGCATGAATGTATTGCGTGGAACCCTGTATATTTTACAGTGTAATGTAAAAACATGAATAATACTGTAATAAATATATTGTTCATTGCTCGGCTGTTAGTAAATACATTAACATGAAGGACCATGTGACAGTGAAGACTGGAGTAATGATGCTGAAAGGTCAGCTTTACGTCACAGAAACAGACTACAGTTTACAATATAGAAAACAGTTACATATAAATCTTAATGGTGCAACATTTTATGTATGATTGATCAAATGAATGTAGCCTTGATGAGCCGAAGACGCTGCGTTTGAGAAATATTCTCTTTAGTTACATTTCTTAATCTAAGCACAATAACGTGTGTGTGTGTGTGTGTGTGTGTGTGTGTGTGTGTGTGTGTGTGTGTGTGTGTGTGTGTGTGTGTGTGTGTGTGTTTCCTCTCTTTCCGCAGAAGAGATTGTGATCAACACAGAGCCTGAACCAGCAGTAAAGAAGATTGAGACTGTCGTCAAGCTTGACTCGGTATGAAATTATTCATTCATTCATTTTCTTTTCGGCTTAGTCCCTTTATTAATCTGGGGTCGCCACAGCGGAATGAACCGCCAACTTATCCAGCATATGTTTTATGCAGCGGATGCCCTTCCAGCTGCAACCCATCACTGGGAAACATCCATACCCACTCATTCACACACATACACTACGGACTATTTAGCTTACCGAATTCACCTGTAGCGCATGTCTTTGGACTTGTGGGGGAAACCGGAGCCCCCGGAGGAAACCCACGCCAACACGGGGAGAACATGCAAACTCCACACAGACATGCCAACTGACCCAGCCGGGGCTCGAACCAGCGACCTTCTTGCTGTGAGGCGATTGTGCTACCCACTGTGCCACCGTGCTGCCCCGGTATGAAATTATTGAAAAAGAGTTTCTAAAATACTGAAAGAAAAGAAACCAGCATTGAACATTTGGACATAAAAAAACTACATTTAGTTTTTCGTGATCTTACACTCTTTTTAAAGTTAGCATTGGCACGCTGTGCCGCATATTTAACCGTCAGGCTTGATCTTGTAAATGGAGAATTGATTCGATGCTTTGCTGTTGGCGGACCTCATCCGAGTGACAGGTTGATCCCGCCCTCCCACCAGCAAACACCAATCAGAGAATAGATGGTTTTATTTTGATTCAAGGTTGGGAGAGCACAAAAAAATGGGCAACATTTATTGTAAATGCTCAACTAAAATTAAATGTATAAAATGAAATAAATAAGAGTTTGGATTGCTTCATGACTGTAAGATTGTTGTATATTGTAACACACATTATATGGGTGTGTCCAACCGTTTGGCTCAAACTGTAAATCATCTATCAAAACAGCTGAAGTTTTATAGCAACAATATTTACACACTTGAAGGTGAAATCTTTTTGCTCCACAGCGAAATGTCAGTCTTTTTTAAAGTATTTACCAAGGGCTATTTAATGTAGAGATTATTTTTCCAACACATTTTTAAACATTCATTCATTTTCATTTCGGCTTAGTTCCTTTATTAATCTGGGGTCGCCACAGCGGAATGAACCGCCAACTTATCCAGCATATGTTTTACGCAGCGGATGCCCTTCCAGCTGCAACCCATCACTGGGAAACATCCACACACACTCATTCACACACATACACTACACAGCAAAAACTGGGGAGTTGAAATTTCGATGTTAAATTGATCTGAGTTAATTTCAACTCTCAAAATGTAATTTTAACACATATAATGTAGAATCGTGTCAAGTGTTGCAGTCATTTAAAAGAGTCGATTATCAGAGTTGCTTTAACTCCTACGAGGAGTTATGATGATACTCCGCCCGAGCACTCAGCCCCCCACACATTTCAAGTTAGTCTGTCCCTGAGAGAAATGGTTAACAGCATGGTGTAGTTTTTGGCGGTAAGTACGTTTTAAGCTATTATAATTATTCAATTATGATATATGTATAACAGTTGTTTTAACACTTTTTGGGAGTCAAAAAACAACAACTCTACCTTTAGTGTTATATTTTTATGTATTTGTATAATGTTAATTTAACTCCAGAAAGTGTGGAGCTATATAAACTCATAACAAGTGTTAAAATCAACTCTGTGAGAGTTAATTCAACACTCGTCTTTTTGCTGTGTACGGACTATTTAGCTTACCCAATTCACCTATAGCACATGTCTTTGGACTTGTGGGGGAAACCGGAGCACCCGGAGGAAACCCACGCCAACACGGGGAGAACATGCAAACTCCACACAGAAATGCGAACTGGCCCATCCGGGGCTCAAACCAGCGACCTTCTTGCTGTGAGGCGATTGTGCTACTCACTGCGCCACCGTGCTGCCCATTTTTAAACATAATAATTCTAATAACTAATCTAATAATATAAAACTTTTGTCTTTGTCATGATGACAGTGCATATATTTAACTAGTTATTTTGTGAGATACTTATTGTATTCAGTTTAAGGTGCAGTTAAGGACCACCACTTGGGAAATAATTGAAAAAGAAATCAAGTTTCACAGGAGGGCTAATAATTTTGAGGGCTTTCAGTTGTATGCTTCAAGCTGACGTGTGCGTCTTGTTTTCAGGCATCTGATGCTGTGGTCAAAGTTGATATGGTATGTACGCAGAGGTCTTTTTTAATTCTATTTCATACCTGAAGCTCATTGTAAACTCTCTTTAAGCGTTATGTGTCTGTGTGACCTGTGTGTGTGTGTTGAGCAGCCGGACGATGAGAAGGGTGGGAAAGGAAAGAAGAAGCGTAAGAAGGGCGAGGAGGTGGAGGAGGAGGAGCTGGACGAGAGCATGCTGGACTGGTGGTCCAAGTACTTTGCCTCCCTTGAGACTCTGAAAGAGGTGAGACACACACACAAGCATCAAAGGTTTCAGCTTTACAAGCAGATGCTTGGACAGAATTCACAATTCTGTTTTATGAACAATTTAGGCCATGAAGGCACAAGAAGCAGAAGCTGAAGAAAAGGAGGATTTTGAATCTGGAGATGGTGAGTTGGCTGTATATTTTGCAAATACCACATTCACTAAAAGCAGGGTGTACAAAGACTTAAACTGTTAAGCCTTAAAGGGGACCTATTATGCCCCTTTTTACAAGATGTAAAATATGTCTCTGACATCCCTAGGGGTGTGTGTGTGTGTGTGTGTGTGTGTGTGTGTGTGTGTGTGTGTGTGTGTGTGTGTGTGTGTGTGTGTGTGTGTGTGTGTGAAGTTTCAGCTCAAAATACCCCATAAGTAATGTTTTATATCTCTTTGAAACGGACCCTTTTCAGCTTCGATCCTAATTGTGGCGTTTTGGTGACTGTCACTTTAAATTCAAATGAGATCGTGCTCTTTTCAGAAGAGGGCGGAGCTACAAATGCCTGTGTGTAAGCATAGTGGCAGGTTCAAAAACAAGACTAGTGTCCTATGTTGATGAGGGAGAAATGGTAACTAGTGGGTGGAGCTTTGCCCCTCTGGTGACACCTACAAAGGGAGAATGTCAAAGTGTTTGTAATGGCTGCCTTAATTACTTGTTAGTTCATGTTTGTTAATGAATATATTAATTAAGACTTTAGTTTAAACTAAATGAGAAAAACTGTTCATTAAAAGTGAACTAGACCAACATTACCTCATGACCTGTTAATGTATCATGTCATGACTTTACTTTCATTCATTCATTTTCTTTTCGGCTTAGTCCCTTTATTAATCTGGGGTCGCCACAGCGGAATGAACCGCCGACTTTACTTTACACATTATTAACTCATTTTTAACAACTCATGAACTCCTGTGTTTACAGGTAATGGTCATGCATGTCTGTCTAGTTTGTGTTTACATTGAAAAACAATCCAAAAGTGTTCTGTCTACATCATAATGAACAGTTTAAGCACAGGAGCTTATGAGCTTGCAGTTTGTCACTTCGGCCTAAATGGATAAACGATTGTTTTTGATATATACTTCAATTTCTTATCAAATTGTCTGACCAATCAAATGCTCTCTAGTATCTGCATGCCCCGCCCTCTTCAAGACGCTTCTCCTTTGCTTTTCATTTGATGAGTTTGAGCTCAACCACTCTCACTGGCAGAGCTGTGATCAAAACAAAACACTACTGGCTGGTTTTTAAAAAAGCATATGTCCCGCCCTGTCTTCGTGGTTCTGCTGATATTACGTAAAACATAGAATTAAAAAAATTTACATTTTGAAGCACTTCACAGGCCCTTTAATGCAAAATAACATCAATTATATACATTTTTGCTCTAGATACATTCTGCTGTATGTGGGGAATAACGCATATCTTTCATGATTGAATGCCATTAAATGTAATTCAAAAATAACTGCAGTTAAATGTACAGGGAGGGCGAAAAGTGACTAGGCAATATTAAATGCATTTCCAAAATGTAGAATCACTGGAGTCATGATGAAAGCAGTCTCTGAAGAGATGATAGTGAACAGGATTGACCCTGGACCACAAAACCAATCCTATTCACCAGTCAATTTTCCTAAATTGATATTTATACATAATAATTCTGAATTACATGAATACATGATAATTCTGAATTTAAAAAAAGGTTTCTTTGTTGTATGGATTATTAAGATAGGAAATGTTTGGCCGAGATGCAACTACTTGAACAAAAATCGAAATACTGAGAAACCTTTAAACTTGTCTCAAAGTAAGGTTGATGTATAAACTAATTTCGAGAGGATCACGTGCTTATGATTGCTTACAGCCGGTCCCGTATCAGCTCACTATTGATTCACCAATCAGATGATTCCTAGATCACCATAAATAACCAGAGTTCTCTTATCTCAGTACCTCCATCTTGAAGAACTCCCCCCACCCACCCCTACTCCTCCTCCTTCCCAGATGGGCGACACGGTGGCCCAGTGACTAACACTGTTGCCTCACAGCAAGAATGTCTCTGGTTAAAGTCCCTTCTAAACCAGTTGACATTTCTGTGTGGAGTTTGCTTGTTCTCCCCATGCTCGCGTGGGTTTTCCCCGGGTTCTCCGGTTTCCACAGTCCAAAAAACACGCAACTTAAGTAAATTGAACACACTAAAGCGATACTATAGCCAAGCTCTTAATAAGTATACATCTCTTTTCAGCCATTCTTTTAGCCAGAAATAAGTCGAGGGAGTTCATCGAGATCTACCTGAGCACAAGCTCCCCTCTCGTCCTGCAAACGGGAGGGAGCCCAGGGCTCGAGGATCTCGGGAGCTCAGGGCTCTCTCACAGGACAGCTTGCCATGCAAGCTATATTACCAATCATCAGCTAAGTGTGAACTCTTGAAGTGCTTAGCAATGCACATTACTAATCAAAAATAAGTTCTGACATATCCACAGTAGGAACTGTACGAAATGTCATCATAAAAAAGACAATCTTTATTTAATAATCTAATGATTTGTCACAACAGAAAAATCCACAATTTTGACCCATACAATGTATTTTCGGCTATTGGCAAAATTACTTTTCACCTATTTTGTAATATTCCATTTAGCAGTGTGCAAACCCATGTTGTTTCCCTTAATGACACCATTGTAGGGAAGAAGAAAAGAGGAAAGAAGAGTAAAACCATGCCTGGAGACGTCGTGCCGGAGAAGAAGAAGCAGAAGATCGAAGAGTTCAAGGTTCATCTCTGTCCATCTCTCTAACAGCAAACGTGCACCTGAGCAGGTAATGAAGCTGTTTTCCTCTGCAGGTCTACAACAGAGAGCTGGAGTATGATTTTAACCAGTTTGAGGACTGGCTTCACACCTTCAACCTTCACAGAGGGAAGTGTTCAGACGACGCGGACGTGGAGCAGAATGCAGCTGATGAAGACAGACTCATTGGCAAGTTCAAGGTCTGTTCACATTTCTTGTCCAAATAACATCTGACAGGCAGAATAGTAGACACAGTAGACACAGTTTTAGGTTGTTAAAGTGTTGGTAATGTCTCACATTATCACACACAAACTTAGTAATTGTTCCACATAAGTTTCCCACATACATTTTATATGGTTTGGTTCAATCATGAGGCTGATTTCTGATTCTCTGTTTGCTTCTACCAGAGAAACAACCAAAGTGGTCTTTCAAAGTTCATTTGTTTTCTGTGTTCACTGTAGGGCTCCTTGTGTATCTACAAAGTCCCCTCAGATGATATGTCCAGAGACATGGGGTTTGACTCCAACATGGGAATGTTCCAGAATATCCCGCACAACGATCCAATAAACGTGCTCGTCCGAATCTACGTGGTCCGGGTATGCAGCAGTATGGCAGCACACACTTTATAGCAGGGGTCACCAAACTTGTTTGTGGAGGGCCGGTGTCCTGCAGAGTTTAGCTCCAACTCTAATCAAACACACCTGAACAAACTAATCAAGGTCTTAAGCCGTGGTCACACTAGAGTTTGATCTTATGAAATTCTGTTGTATGGTGTTGCGGGATTAAACAAGATGATTAGACATTTAAAAAGCCAGCGATTGCTTCATATTTTAAATTTCAGTACAGAGAAGTTATGTTTTGATATTTTATTGGTCTCATGCAATCACGTGATGCGATTTTGCAGGTCAGAGTTCACTAAGCTTGAACTTGGCAACATGCCAAACATTTCTCACAAGCTTGCGTTTCACGTCTGCCGCATTCACATGCATATGAATGGAAGTCTATGGGGGCGAAAAGTGTATTGTGACCGTGGCTTTTCTAGGTACAGTTGAAACTTCCAAGGAGTGTTGAGGCAAGTTGGAACTAAACTGGGACACCAACCCTCCAGGACAGATTGTTGACCCCTAATCTTTCAGGCTCATCTTCTGAACTCATTCGAGGTGTTTGTTTGTCTCAGGCGACAGATCTGCACCCTGCAGACATCAATGGAAAGGCAGATCCATACGTTGCCATTAAGCTTGGAAAGTCTGAAATCAAGGACAAGGAGAATTACATCTCAAAACAGCTTAACCCTGTGTTTGGAAAGTCAGTATATGAAGATTGGGAATGGAATTTGTATCATCAGTATTCATATTAACGTTAAACTCTTGCAGGTCATTTGATGTTGAAGCAACTCTCCCAATGGACTCCACCCTCACTGTGTCCATCTATGACTGGGATTTGGTGGGAACTGATGACCTGATCGGCGAGACTAAGATTGACTTGGAGAACCGTTTCTACAGCAAACACAGGGCCACATGTGGCATCAGCTCCACCTACGCCATGTATGCAAGTTTGTTTAATCAATCAATCAATCTATCTATCTATCTATCTATCTATCTATCTA
>CAIGQW010009152.1:784747-794860 GCA_903798125.1 Danio choprae
TATTGCCGTACTACTGAAAGCAGCAGCAGATAGTTCACCTCAGATCTTTAAAATAAAATAAACTGTTTGAAACTTCAGAAATGTGAAATAATGCAAACCAACACACATGAGTGATTCAGCATGTTCATTTAATAATGTTAAAGAGGTTTATTATGTATTAATTATTATGTATTAATTAGTGCAAACAGCCAAATTGCTTATCACTGCAAATGTCATTACGTAGCGTGTTGTTAGGACACGGGGTTACAATGTAACCTGCTCACCTAATGTTTACGCTTGTAATATTTATATTATTTACCAATTAATAACCTCATGTGGAGCTCTGAATCTGCGTCTCATTTTGGAGTCTGCTACTGTGCACCGGAGGTCGCATTTCAGTCGCGGATGCATACTTTGAGAGCCTTCCTGACTGAACGAATGAAATGCATGGATTTCCAACCCGGGGTGCTGAAATATAATTGGCTAAAGAGGCACTGGGCGGGTTACAAGAACCAAAACAAAGACAGCCGTTCCGGCACGTAACACACATGTTCAAAGCAGAATAACTGACTTCAGCATTGTTTTGCAGATAAACAAGAATGTTCACTTAGCATGTTTCTGGAATATCTGCAAACATATTATGGTATTTTTCTGCTTTAGAAGAGTCATAGTTACATATAGGACCTTTAAGTATTTATAAAGTACAATACTATTTATAGAGCTATTATCTGTTAACAATGTGAAATAACCTCCAATAGATAACATCAGTTAATTTAAATAAACTTTTATTAATCTTCTATTAATATTAATAAATGATGTTATTTTCTAGGTAAATGCGTATTAACGTGTTAAAACCATAGTCAGTCTTATTACAAAGTCATAAACATTTTATTAAATGGAAATAACCAATACATTTCAACTGTATTTGACAGCAACTGTACAAAAATCTAGCCATTTCTCACAGTTGATTTTTATTCATTAATATTAATGACACTTTATTGCAAAGTGTTACATATTATATCTTATAATCCTTTTGTATATAATTTGGTTGAACCATTTGTTTACTCTGAACATGTATATACAATAAAGAAAATACAAAAGTAATTGTGATTAAACCAGTTAAGGTAATTTTTCTGCAGCTTAGGTCAATATCGTGATAATACTGCATCAATATTACCATCGTTATAATATTGTACACCATGATAATAGCTTCAGCAATTAATCACATGGAACTTTGATACCGTCAGCCTAGATGTAACATTAAAACTTCCTGCAAGAGCTTTCCTAGAGGTCACGTGTAATTTGACACAGCAGAGCAGAGCCATGGACTACATCTAATGGATGCATTGCCTTATAAACAATAATAATCTAAATCACAACCAGCTGCTGTCATTGTCCCTGCATGTGCACATTTCTCAGCGTGATTCCTCTGACGCCACACAAATGACTCATCTAGACAGACTGATTTGTTCTTACAGTTCACATCAGAACTTAGTCAAATTAAGACAGTAAAGCTGATAATAATATTCACGGCCCTACAAACTGGTATTGATCTCTTTAGTATTACAGTGCAGAAACTAGGGGTGTCAAAATTAATTGTTTCTTCGATGCCCCGTGATGCAGACGTGAACAATTCCGCATCGGTTCAGTATTAGATCCTAACCGGTTAGTATGTACTTATGTCATTTATCTCATATGCATTATAAAGTGGTAACATACTATGGCGAGGGAGGAGACAGCGAGTAATTAAAACACTCCAACTACTTAAAAAACAATTAACTGTGCACAATCCACTGCTTGTGAGTTTGCTGGACAGTCTTTCGCTGACAGGGAAGTACATCAGAACCCAGATATGAAAAAAATGAAAGCTGTAAACTCTCTCCCTCTGTGGACGCTTTGACCTGCTGGCGTGTTCGTGAGGTAACGTTTTAACTCCTCGCTTAGCTGTTACAACAATAACGTTACTTGTGGATCCAGTCACAAGCATGTGAGCATTTCTCCACCGCGTCGCCATCTATAATGGATCAGCTGATCGCCGCGGGCGTTAAATATCAGTGTTCGTGTCACTGTTTGCTGAACAGCACCAGAGCCGCGCTGACCATTAGAGCCAATCGCAGCCTTTTCTGTTGAGCACGTGATTAATTACAGGCATTTAAGAACTCACACAACAATGCTCAAAAAGCAAACGGGATAATATTTACATTAGTTTATTTGCTCTAAATGCTCATGTTGTTCTGTGCATGCACTTGAGTTTTCTTTGATGCATTCAAAAAGAGTGTTTCCTTTGAGCAGGTAAAATTAAAGGTTCAGTTCATATATCTGAGTGTATTAAAGGACAAAATTGTATAACAGATAATATGTAAATATATTTAGAAATTATAAATTTGAATACAAGAATTACTATGTTGCTAAGAAAAATATCAAATTGTGTATGGAAAGCATCATCAATGCACCAAGATATCAAATTGTGCCGAATTGATGGCATGATAATCGTAACCGAACTGTGAGACCAGTGTAGGTTCACACTGAAGCAGAGTCATGTAGTCTTACAATCAAAACTTATAATAAACGCCTTTATCCTACCATTCAGTCCATAAAACAGTCAAATAAATTGTTCTGCATATTGGTTTGAGCACATAAATATGAAAGCTTGCCTCTGCCACAGAATACATGTATCGGTTTTTCCTTTTTCTCGAGCAGAAGATAAGTACTTGCGACTTTTACGCAAAAAACTTTGACAAAAATTTGTGTATTAGTGTAGACTTAAAGCCGGCTCACACTGTGCAATTTCAGCAACAATTTGGTTGTCTGAGGCAAATCTGGGAAATCCTAAAAGATTCCTGTAAACCTAGGCTAAAATCTGTGGTCTTTGATTTCTGGCTTGACATGTTCACCGACAGCCACTTAGGCTGCATTTACACTGATGGTCAATTCCGATTTTGTGACTGTCTCCGATTTTTTTTTGATGACCGGCTTACATCATCTTTTAAAAGGTGACTCGTATACGATTGTCTGCATTTACACTGCACACGGCAAAAGGCGCAATGACCAGGAAAAAAAAGAAAAGAAAAAAAAATAAAAATAAAAGAGTGGGCGCTGACTGACAGCTGATAATTAAAGAGCGCTCTCTTCTCCATTCCTGTATTTAATCTGCTCGCAGGGTTTCATTTTTTAATTATTTTTGAGAAGTTGTTTTACTTTAGTTTATGACAGAAAACTTCTGATTTGGCCATCTACTTTTAACCTAAGCTTATTTAAACCAGAGGCATCTTAATGTAATGTATGTTAGTTTATATTGGTTACGTGGCGGATGTTGCGCTCTCTTTCATTTCTCTCTCTCTCTCTCATTAACATGCTTAAATACTTATTCTACATGACAATATAAAAGCTTTTGTTGTCCATGTATATGAGATTTAAGGATTTGGGACTCTTTTGAAGTCTGTTCTGAAATGAAAGCGTCAGACTTGACGTCATTCGCTACAGTTTTTAATAATGAGCGACTCGCATTGACAGGTGAAAATCCCATCTACCTTGTCAAATAGGCGGAGCTCCAGAACACACCCACTGATAGCAAAATCATCATGGACCAATGGCAGCTCAAATGTGTTTAGGGACAAACCGAACTCCCCCAAAAAGTTTGCTTTGGGAAGCGGTTTCCAACTGCCGGAAAAACTTTGTTTGGACTGGACATTTTTCCTCGAAATTACACAATATCAGTTCTTTTTTATGATTTAGTTTGTTGTATAACGAGGCCTTTAAAGTTAGCAATGGAGATCATATTCGTGCAGTCTGACATGCTACAATCATTTAGGATTATAAATAATAAAATAACAATAATTTGCACAGTGTGAGCCAGGCTTAAGTCAAACAGTAAACGTCTCATGTAGGCAAGGGCCGGTATAACATTGTGACGGTATGATAACCTTGGTATCACTGTATAGTGATTACTGCTCTAAAACATGTTCTTATTAAATGTCTGGATAAAAACAACAACTTTGACTTGACTTCTCCAAACCGCGGTAAACCTTCCCATGCCAGTTATCGTCCCATGCCTTGTCTCATCAACTGAATAAAATATGTTTCTTTTCATAATCACAATTTCATTATCAGTCCCAATAGTAAAAGAAAAACTAAGACGACACTGTAAAACAAAAACACATCCAACAGCCACACAAACACCACACGCCATCCTATGGAGTGTCAAAAGTGTTGCTCATCTCACCTGCTATGTAAATCTCATCTAGTTTGACCGCAACTTTTCTCGGTAAGCCTGCGTCTAGTAGCGTCTGGAAGTGCTCTGAATGGGAAACTGCTGCTGAAGACTCCACCGGTTCATCCGTACCACCATTTCCATTTATATGCTCCGTGGCCATGTCTCCGTGACCTGTGCAGATGTAAGGGGCCAAATTAATCCAAAACTGGGTCAAAGTTGAGTGAACTGGAGCCTGGCGTCTGTCTTCATCAGCATGCAGAAACGCTGCAGTATAAGCCTGATTTTACTCACTGTTCAATGATCAGAAACATTTGCTTATTCTTTTATTATGTAACATGCATGCAGTTTTAATAAAGACAGCAGCTATGTTTCCATCCAAAGATGTGAATTATGCGCAAAACTGAATTATCGCATAAAACATTTGCTAATGAAGCAGCATTTACCAGTCAAAGAGAACAAAATCATCTCTTCCTGATAAACTGGCACCAAATATCAAAAATAAAAACAATGTGCTGCGTTTTTTGTGTGTGTGATGCGCTGGTTTGTCCATTAATGCCATCATTTTCACCACATGATCTCTTATAACAAAATCACATGACTTTTTTTTATGCGCATACTGGAATTTATGGTTTCCATCGTGATTTATGCAAAATTTTTGAGCGAATAAAGTTTATTCTACTCAGCTATGCGCTTAAGATCATACACATTTTCAAAATTGAAGCACATCTTGCCATTTCCATCAAGTATTTATGCGATAATCTAAAATGTGCATAGAAATAGCTGGATGGAAAATAACTAGAGACACGCGTGTAATGTTTGGATTCACTCTATCAAATTGAAATATTTAAGCATCCCAAAATGATACACAAAACAAATCAGCAACCATAAAGACAACTTTGCATTCAATATTAAACTGTAGTCTATATCGTCATTCAAAAAAACTCACTGTGCAACGTGCACAATATTATTGCTTATGTTTTATTACTGTAACCAACTTATTATACACGTCAAAATAGATTTCCAAATACCAACTAGCAGATAGTGTTGTCACGATACTGAAATTTGATACCAATCGGTACTGAATTTGTAAAAACGTCCATTTCCTGCTAACATTTGAGCGTGTTCTTCAACACCGCTGATTGGCCATTGTGTTCACGTGCTCAACAGAAATGACTGTGATTGGCCATGAAGGTCATCAGTTCACCAAACTCACTGCTGTTTACTGAGTGTAACCACAGATACAGGGAAACTGGAGCGTCTTAAAGCAACGATTCATCAGCGGATCGATCGTATGTCAGCTTATAGACAAACCATCTGATCGACGTGACTTTGAAACACTCCAGTGTCCCTGTATCTGTGTTTACACTCAGTAAACAGCGGTGAGTTCGGTGAACTGATGACCTCCACAGCCAATCACAGTCATTTCTGTTGAGCTCGTGAACACAACGGCAGATCAGCGCTGTTTAAGAACGCGCTCAACAGCGCTCAAATGTTAGTGGGAAATGGACGTTTTAAAAGTTCAGTATCGATTAGTACCAAATTCCAGTATTGTGCAACCCTATGTCAATGGCTGCTTTTTACCACCATGCTTTAGAATAATTTGATTTGTGTTCAGCAGAAGAAATTCATACAATTTGTGAAGCTGTAAATGGAGGAAATTTTAGTTTTTGCGAATTTTCCATGAAGGTAAAATAGATTTTTAGATGTTAGTATCAATATGTTAGTTTAAAAGATAAGCAAATGTGCTTCAAAACAGTGACTAAATTCGTGTTCAGAAGATATAAACCTCTCTATATATATATATATATATATATATATATAAAACCTAAGATATAAGCATCCAAAGCTTGAAGTTTATCAAATCTGTCTAAATGGATCGACGATTTTTGTTTTTTTGACGTCACCTCATACTTCAGTTAGTCATCAAATCTTGACCAATCAAATGCTCTCTAGAGTCTGCCATGCCCCTCCCCCTTCAAGATACTTTTCAATTGATTCTGCTTGAGCTCAAACACTCATTGGCAGAGCTGTGATTAAAAACAAAATGCTATTGGCTGTTTTTTTTTAAAGGGGAGGAGCTACTCTGTGTCCCACCCTCTTCATGGTTCAGATGAGATTACGCCAAACATTAAATATAAAATGCACATTTCAAAGCACTTCACGAGACCTTTAAGAAAGCTGTCAGAAAATTGGATAAGTGAGGTTGATGCTTATGTGAAAAAAAGATCCAATTTTGGTCATACGGACTGAGGTTATGTTGGCAAAACATGTTATTATGAGTCATTGCCTCAATATGCCAGAAAGCTGCTGTATATCAATACCAGTGATTCATTACCATGATATTATATATCATTATTTGTACCGTGTTATTGCCACATCGCTGTAATGACATGTAGGCTCTGTCAACTCATCAAAAGAAATAAGCAATCAAGTAATTTGGAGGTGTTAATTAACTTTACTTGGACTTTTCCTGGGCATTTTAAAGGTATAGTTTATCCAAAAATAAGTTACAATTTAATTAGTTTACAGTTAATTAACTCACCCTAGACACAAAGTCATGTCAATTAGCTGGTTTGTCTATAAGCTGACACAAGCGATCCGCTGATGAACCGACTGATCTTCACGGCTTTAAAACGCTCCAGTGTCCCTGTATCTGTGGTTACACTCGTTTTGAAAATTTCAGTACCGATTGGTATCGAATTCCAGTATCATGACAACACTACATTGACATCTATAGTAGAATAAAAACATAAATAAATCAGACGGCAGTGTTTTCCAACATATCTTCCTTTGTGTCAAGCAGAAGAACTCATAAGACTGAGCAAATGGTGAAGAAATTTGTATTTCTTTAAGCATGTTTAAGAGATTTTGTTATGTGACCATGGACCACAAAACTAGCCTTATGTTGGACAGGTGTATTTTTGACAATAGCCAAAAATACATTAAATACGGGTCAAAATTATGATTTTTTATTTTGACAAATAAGATTAGAATACAAAATAAAGACATTTTGTGATTTTTTTTTTTTTGAGAGCTGTGAAGAGATTATGCCAACTATCGAGGACAACACATACACTTAATCCACAAATACGCTTCATTAAACATGTACACATACAGTGCTCAGCATATATAAGCACACCCCTCACAAATCAATCTTTTAAATTCATATTTTTAATAGGAAGCTATACAATATTATATTTGTGTAAACATTAGGTTAGTCAGCACTGAAGCCAAATCTGGAGCTAATATAACAAAATAACTTACGATAACGGTCCAAAAGCTAGTACACCCACATTTATATGTTATAGAAAAATATTAAATATAATAGGAAAAATCAAAAGCAGCAAAATATATGAAACATTACGTTGAAATGTTTTTCTTTTCGCAATATTTAGCTTAAATTTAATTGTATTATCTTCACATTTCTAAATATGTTTGGATACTAAAACGTTATTTTAATAAATATATCCATTTAATAAATCTGTTTTGTTTAAATGCGCCAAAATGCATTGCCTATATTCACCGAGAAATGGATACAAATATTCATTTACAAAATGGGGTGTACTCAATTATGCCGAGCACTATAGACATCACCTATATGCTATATAAATCGCAGGTTAACGATGTCTGTATGCAACTTATATTTGATTGTAACGTTAACTTAATTTGATCGTAACGCAATAATGTGCACCCTTAATACAGCCGCTTTGAAACATTAATAATTGTAAAAATCGCTATACAAATACACTTGAATTGAATTTTCCTACCATAAATATTTTAAACCTCAAATTTTGGTTAATCTGCATTTGCATGGAACTTAATTTAAACAATTTTAAAAGGCAATACTCAATACTTGGATTCATTTGAACCCTCAGATTCCAGATTTAGTTGCATCCAAGCAAAATATTACCCTAACAAACCACACATCAATGGAAAGCTTATTTATTCGACTTTCAGATAACGCATAAATCCCAATTTAATTCTATTGTGGTCACATTTATGAAACATTAAACATCTTATTAGGCAGATTTTCAACTATTTAACATTCAAATACATCACATTCATTGCATAAATATCATCCATGTAGACATCGCTGACTTGTAGACTAAAAGGAATCATCACATTGTCATACCATGGTATTTATACCCCATTTATAACACCATCTTGGTATACTTATAACAGTGGTATTACAGTAAACAAATATGTATGCATTTAAACTACGCCGTATCGTTAACTACACCTTAAAAATGGTGTAGGATTCCACACAACTCATTCATGCGGTCCCAACACAAATCGATTAAGTTGACTTGACAAATTTAAGTGGACTTAATCCACTTAATAAAACAATTAAGTTGTCCCCCCAAAATCTCAATAATTGTGTTGTTTCAGCTCATTTTAAATTATTATTGTATTTTGAACAAGCAGCTAAATCTTTTAGTTTCGTGCTTGTTTCATCACTCAGAGCTCCACGTGTTTGATTCCCGCTTCACGAGCATGTGCACTGAGATCCTCATCATGCTGTCTACTGAGAAAACCACCATTTGTGTCACGTCCTCATCCTCATCCCTGCAGATCTTTATCATTTCACCATTCATCCCTTCATTAACCAGTGTGGTGATCAATACACGTTACCACACAATACGATTTAATCAACTCATCCTCATAATTATAATATTAATAAAACCGTGGAATGCTTAAATTAATCTCCACATTGGTCGAGTGTGTAGAAAATGACGGATTGGCGTCGGGCTCTGTCTCTTTGTTGTGTCACTGTGCAGATGCTGAATGACAAGGGCACACTCGCTAGGCCACAACACAAGAGCTACGTGGACACTCGGCGCTCTTGTAAACAGTTTCCAGCACATAAAACCCGACGTTAAACACAAACACACAAGTCCTCAGCTTCGCAAACGACAAATTAGCACTTCCTGCGGAAAGTTTCGTCATGCTCGGACGTGTTAAGTTTGTTTGTTTGTTTGTTTGTGTGACAGTGTGTGTGTGTGTGTGTGTGTGTGTGTATGCGTGTTAGGGAAGGAGGGGGCTTCGTGTTTGTTGTCCACCAGCAAACATAAAAGCACACAATGACTTCACCACACTAACTCAACACTGTAGGTGTGCACAAAAAACAAAGAGAGCCCGGGAATTATTGGTAAACGTGGCCGTGTCTCCGCGCGCGTGCCGCCGCTGAAGCCGGTGCCACCGTACGCTATTATTCACTGAAAACCAAACATCACAACGCGCTCCGCCTTCGCCAAACTGAACAGAACGCTCTCATACCTGTCAGATTATATCTTGGATTGTGTTGGGATAAATCCAGAGGGAAACGTATTGAAAGAGGATAAAGTGGCCAAATCCCGCCGTGTCTGCTATCTCACTCTTTTCAATAGGTCTGGTGCAAAATGGCGGCGAAACTCATGCCGCGGGAGTTTTTTTCCGCTTCCGGTTGTACGGGGTTTCTCACGCAGCCAAAGGAGGGGTCAGCGCGTTCGGGATGGCATCATGGATGACATATAGGCTACTGTTGCTCACTGGATACTGCCTAGTGCTTACTGTTTACTACACTAGCCCAGCTATATGACATGTACTTATAATAGATATCCCATGGCAAACAACACAGGGAAATCACAACATTGATAGTCATGGAATATATCACATTCACAGCATTCAAACTGTGATTAAAGATCAACGACTTGTAAATCAAACAGAAGTCAAATAGTAAATACTATACTGTTTTTGAACCACACTATATATAGTAAAGTGTATTATATTGTATTTACAACAATTATATTAGGCTACTGTTGCTCACTGGATACTGCCTAATGCTTACTGTTTACTTCACTAGCCCACCTAATATCACAACATTGATAGTCATGGAATATATCACATTCACAGTATTCAAAATTGAACTAAAGATAAAACAG
>CAIGQW010009152.1:794870-809270 GCA_903798125.1 Danio choprae
GATACCGTTCGGATCTATGGTTCGGGATGGCATCATGGATGACATATTTAGGCTAGCACTGGATACTGCCTAGTGCTTACTTTTTACTACACTAGCCCACCTAAAATCACAACATTGATAGTCATGGAATATATCACATTCACAGTATTCGAACTGTAATTAAAGATCAACGACTTGTAAAAATACAGAAGTCAAATAGTAAATACTATACTGTTTTTGAACCATATATAGTAAAGTGTATTATATTGTATTTACAACAATTACTGTATATGAATGCTACAGCCTAGTGAACTGATACGAGTGCAGACAATAGTAACATCTCCACTCCATACCTTATTGTTCTCTTCCTTATATACGTTTGTTTGTTTAGATGTTTTATATTTTAAAAAATGAATGCATATTGGCAATTATAAAAAGTAAAATTAAAAAAATGCTTAGGCTACTGAACATTGCCTATAGTGTACTGTTTACTACACTAGTCTAGCTAACACAAAAATAAATAAATGAAGCACGAGAGATTTACATGTTAAGTCAATGCAAAGACGTGAATAGACATCCTGTGTGGAGTGTGGAGTTTGCATGTTGAGCATGAATGAGGCGGTGCGAACAACGTGATTCGGGCGAATGAAGCAATGCGAGTTGAGCGTTTTGCGCGTTTGACACGCTTAGCGCGTATCGCTCCAGTTCCAATCTGAACTTCAGCAGACATTCATGCATTAACCAATCAAACTCAGGCATTAACCAATCATGAGCTTTCTCTTGTAGGCGTGATTATGACGTAGCGCCTGTTGTTGGTGTCCCGAGGGGAAATCCTCTTGCCGACACCGGACAACAGCTCATCAAACTGGGCTCGGCTCAGTCTGAAGCATAGCTGAAAGCTTCCATCATCCAGGTATAGTTTCTGGAGGAGTTGATGAACTCACAGAGTTGGGTGCTCCTCTGAGAGGATCTAGTGCACTCAGACGCCGCGCCAAATGAATATATGCTGCTTTTTCAGCCTTCCTAAAGCACATAAAGCAAAGCTTCTATCTCAATTAAATCAATGTCAGCCATTTAGCAATGAAGCTAAAAGTCACCGGGCAGACAGAAGCCCTGCCCATGATGTGAATTGTGAAGTGTGAAGTGAATTTGACGCACGAATGAAGCGAGTAAACGCCAAATGTTCACGCGTCTATTTATGCGCGAATAGCGTGATTTATTCGCACTGTTCGCATCTGGTGTGAACGCAGCATGAGAACGCGAGGCGCACCACACTGCCCTTTATGTTGACAAGAAAAAAGAAGTGCAATGTGCTTTTTATGTCACTGGGCAACAACTGATTCAGCTGTATATTGTTGTGCGAGTGTTGCTGTTTATTCATTCATTCATTTTCTTTTCGGCTTAATCCCTTTAATAATCAGGGGTCACCACAGTGGAATGAACCGTCAGCTTATCCAGCATACGTTTTACGCAGCGGATGCCCTTCCAGCTGCAACCCATCACTGGGAAACACCCATACACTCTCATTCACACACATACACTACACACAATTTAGCTTACTCAATTCACCTACAGCACGTCTTTGGACTGTGGGGGAAACCGGAGCACCCGGAGGAAACCCACGCCAACATGCAAACTCCACACAGATATGCCAACTGATCCAGCCGAGGCTCAAACCAGCGACCTTCTTGCTGTGAGGCGACAGCGTTACCCACTGCGCCACCGCAGTTTTCTTTCTTTTTTATATTTATTTTTTCGCAAATGAGTCTCAAGGTGTTTTTAATATAAAAAATACATCAAGAAATTCAGCGGAAATCCTTTTGTTAAGTTTTATTCTGATTAATTAATTTTATTTAATGTGATTTTTCTAGTAAAAGTGGTTTTGTAAACGCTAAATGATATGGATCATAATGCTGTCAGTGCGTGGTCCTCCTCCGGGTGGCGCTGTTGTACGGTTGTTTTGGAGGCGCTGGTCTGCTCTTGATGTTCTGGCACTTCGGGACGTGTCTCTCTGCTGGACCCGGTGCAAACTTACGGCCACAGTGAGGACAGGTGACGTATTCTGAGTGAAGCCCTGAGAAAGAGTTTGGCTGTTCAGAGGTGCTAGTTCGACCCTGTCGCATGGTCTGAATGAAGGCCTCGTGTTTCTGACGCCACGTGTTCTTCTTACGCTGCGCGGGAAAAAACAACAAAACAAAACAGTAGACTTCACTGACAAGTGGCGTTATGAAGTATGTAATGCAAATAATGCACAAAACACTGATATCAACATGTTTTCACTATAGAGTCAAAAATATATGCTGCATATGAAAAAAACTAAACAAATGCATATGTAAATTTGTAATAGTATATTATATATGGCAGCACGGTGGCTCAGTGGATAGCATAATCGCCTCACAGCAAGAAGGTTGCTGGTTCGAGCCCCGGCTGGGTCAGTTGGCGTTTCTGTGTGGAGTTTGCATGTTCTCCCCGTGTTGGCGTGGGTTTCCTCCGGGTGCTCCGGTTTCCCCCACAGTCAAAAAACATGCGGTACAGGTGAATTGGGTAAGCTAAATTGTCCGTAGTGTATGAGTGTGTATGGGTGTTTCCCAGTGATGGCTTGCAGCTGAAGGGGATCCGCTGCGTAAAACATATGCTGGATAAGTTGGTGGTTCATTCCGCTGTGGCGACCCCAGATTAATAAAGGGACTAAGGGACTTTGTTTTCTGCTTTAAGGCAAATTAATATATGTATATTAATAATAATCCAACATAAAAATGTACTTTGAATGAAAGAACCGGTAGTTTGTCTATTTTCAGGGCATTAAAGTTTACTTTAATAAAAACTAAAATGTACGACAGTATTTATTATCCATTCAAGGTAATACTACAGTATACAACTCTAAGGCCATGATCACACCAAACGCACTTTTGCATTGAGAGGCACGTTTTTTGAATGATTTACTAACAGCCATGTGGGTTTTGCCTGCTGCTTAAAGAAAAAGCGTGAAATATTATTAAATATTGCAATTATAATCATAATTAATATGCAGCTGATTCAGTCGTTGCCTAGTGACATAAAAAGCGCAGTGCACTTCTTTATTTTTGTCAACTAAAGAAGCCAGTGCGGTGCGCCTCGCGTTCTCAGAACGGAAAAGTATGTTCGGTGTGATCGGCCCCTAAGTGTTGTAAATACTATTATATGTATATACTATAAGGCTTTGAGTGTTTTGCGGTGCTTATGTGCCCTGAGCACCTTGTGTTTTTGCCGTTGTGCTCTGTGTGCCTGCAGTTGAAAAAAAAGTCAACTCTGGAAAAAAGTGTGTTATGTCAGTCGCATCTTTTTCATTTTCCAATCAAATGAGAGCAGAGGCGGGGTTTTCGTTGAGGTGACAGCAGTGTTTGACGACTACGGAGCCTTTTAAAGATGGAGGAGAGTCTAGTGGTCGTTGTTTGGAGTTCTCCGGAGCTGTATGACTGCACAAATCTTGAATATCACAATATTAATACAATTTTACAATTATAACAACATCAACAGCAACACTCGCACACAACACGCAGCTGATTCAGTCGTTGCCTAGCGACATAAAAAGCGCAGCGCACTTCTTTTATTCTTGTTAACAAAAATAAAGGCAGTGCGGTGCGACTCGCCTTTTCAGAACGGAAAGGCGCATTCAGTGTGATCGGCCCCTAATACACTTTACTTGTGTTTTTACAATAAAAAACATAGTATTTTTTAATGTGGGTGATCGTTATGAAAGGTGAGAATGTAAAGCGTAATAAAGATGAAAGGGGCTGAACACACCCAACTCACTTTTCCATTGTGAGAACGCGAGGCGCACCGCACTGCCTTTGTTTGACAAGAAAAAAGAAGTGCAATGCGCTTTTCATGTTGCTAGGCAACCACTGAATCAGCTGTGTATTGTGCGCGAGCACTGGTGTAGATGTTGTTTTAATTGTAATTATTAATATTGTGATATTCAGGATCTGTGAAGTCATACAGCTCATGATAACTCGAAACAGCGACCGCTAGTCTCTCCGATATCTTTAAAAGTCTCCGAAGTCGACTTCACAACGCAAACACTGCTGTCACCTCAACGAAAACCCCACCTCTGCTTTCATTTGATTGGAGAATGACGTTGACTTTTTTTTTTACACAGAGCGGAACGACAAAAGCGAGAGGCGCAGCAGGCGGTTAAAACGCAAAGGCGCACAGGGCACATAAACAGAGCGCAAAACACTCGTGGCCGTTAGTAAACCTTTACAAAAAGGCACCTCTCAACGTGAAAAGCACGTTCAGTGTGATCGGCTCCTGATACACTTTACTTTTGTTTTTACTATAGTATTTTTTAAAATCTGGGTGATCATTTCAAAAGCCGCAACAGTACAGCGTAATAAAGATGAGCATTTCTGACCTCAGGCGTTCTGCTCCTGCTGTTGGTCTTCATGAACTCCTCCAGCTCGGTCCCTCTGGCTCTGTACTTGGACATGTCGAAGACCTTGCGCTGCGGCCGTTTCTTCTCACACACCCTCATGTGTGTCTCCAGGCGCTCTGGAGCGAAGCAGCGCTGGCACACGCTACATGGCATCAGCAGCTCTCCGTTCTCCTCGCCGGCATCTCTGTCAGCGCTCTTCACATGCAGACGTCTGGACGAGAGCTGACCTGTAGCCTCTTCATTCGCTCTTCTGTCCTGTCTTCGCTGAGATCCGTCTCTTCTCGTGGATTTTCTCAGATCTTCATCTTCTCTGTCCGTCTCTCTTCGTCTCCTGACATGATTATTTAACGTCATCTCTCTCTCTCTGCGCAGGTTTATCTTTTCCAAGTCCCAGTCTTTTGCTGTATACTCGTCCCATTCTCTTGGTTCGTGGTCTTTCATTCTTTCTGAGGTCAGAGGTTGCCGTCTGGTGTGCTGTTTGGCATCACGAATCTCCCATCTCTCCAGGTCATCTCTTTCATTCTCATATCTGCCCATTCTCTCATACCAATCAATGTACAACCTGTCCTCTGTTTGCTTTTCAAAAAAGCACTTGTTCCTCTCTCTCTGGACTCTTCTCACGGTCTCCTCCGCTCTGAAGATCTTCTGCTGGAGCATCATCTCCTTGGAGTGGATTTCCTTCGACAGCCTTGTGTGTTTTTCAGAGCTCTTCTGCTCATGGCTGGTTGTTTGTGCTGTGATGTGCTGATCTCGAGCGTCTAGTTTCCTCACCATCTTCTGCTGGTGTCTGAGAGCGGCCTGCTCCGCTATTGTTGGGTAATGATCTGGTTTCGGGATGTTACTGAGGCTGAACGCTCTCTTGTGAAGCACCGGTTTGAGCGGGAACAGTCTGTCGGATTCTCTCCGCGAGGGAACGTATGGATTCTGCTCTTCCACATGAATGGGTTTGGCCTTCTGGACGCTGTCTGGATGATGTCTCTCCCTGGCGAAGCTCATCTTTCGCAGTTGGTTTTCTACAACATCCAGCTTGTAGTTGTGATGTCGGCTCTTGTCTTGTATGTAGGGGAGTTTTAATGATACAGTCTCTTTTTCTTGAAAATGATGATGATGGTGGTGTGGCAACATTTGCATGTTTCTATATGCAGCATAGTCCAGATGGACTTGGTCTTCTAATCACAGAGGACTGATATAAAACACATTTGGTTAAATTTGAGTAAGTTTTGGTTAAATAATAGTAAATACTAAAGTGTGTTTTGAACCATAATATAGTATGAGTGAGTGTATAGGGTTTTATATAAATATAATATGAAATTACTTGCGACACAGTGGCTCAGTGGTTAGCACTGTCGCCCTTACAGCAAGAAGGTCGCTGGTTCGAATCCCAGCTGGGTCATTTGGCATTTCTGTGTGGAGTTTGCATGTTCTCCCAGAGTTGGCGTGGGTTTCCTCCGGGTGCTCCGGTTTCCCCCACAAGTCCAAAGACATGCGGCATAGGTGAATTGAATAAACTAAATTGCCCGTAGTTTATGTGTGATAAATGTGTATAGATGTTTCCCAGTACTGGGTTGCAGCTGGAAGCGCATCTGCTGTGTAAAACATATGCTGGATAAGTTAGCGGTTCATTCCGCTGTAGCGACCCCTGATGAATAAAGGGACTAAGCTGAAGGAAAATGAATGAATGGATATTATTTTTATATTTATTTATGTTGTTTATTTACTTATTTTGTCCATATGTGTGTACATTATATCAATCATACAGACAAAATAAAAATCCTTTTTATATTATATGTTCATTTCATGGTGTCACAAAATACATTGTTTAAGGAAATACATATTCAGAATTTTTATGTGCAATATTACACACACAAACTGAATAACAGCATCGTGAGAAAGTTGCAATCTTAAAAGTACAATGTTTACGTTGTGCATTTTATTTAGTGACGTTTAGTATTTTTATGTTGGACCTGTAATAATAAACTATTGATTAAATGTACAGAAATACTATATATATCGTGATATATATTGTTATCAGGATATGAGATGACTTATATTGTGATATGAGATTTTTGTCATATTGATCAGCCTTATAATGTATATATATATATTATAGTATTTGCAACACATGTACACACAGCATACTGTACTATATAGTAAACTGATAATAAATACTGTGGTATAATTTAGTTTTTACTACAGTAAACTTTGGTGTATTGCAGTCTAATATAACCTAGTTGTAGAAAAAAAAATTGTATAGTATTGGGTAATTTGTTTATATTACTATAGTTGGGGCAACAGGGTGGCTCAGTGGTTAGCACTGTCGCCTCACAGCAAGAAGGTCGCTGGTTCGAGCCCAGGCTAGGTCAGTTGGCGTTTCTGTGTGGAGTTTGCATGTTCTCCCCGTGTTGGTGTGGGTTTCCTGCATGTGTTTGGACTGTCCAAACACTGTCCACAGTCCAAACACATGCAATATAGGTGAATTGAATAAACTAAGTTGGACGTAGTGTATGAGTGTGTATGGATATTTCCCAGTATTGGGTTGCAGCTGGAAGGGCATCCGCTGTGTAAATCATATGTTGGATAAGTTGGTGGTTCATTCTGATGAATAAAGGGACTAAGCCGAAGGAAAATGAATGAATGAATTACTATAGTTGGTGTATTACTAAAGCTCTAAAGAATTACCACAACAATTACTTTACTATAGTATGTTTCAAAAACACTATAATGTTTACTATAGTATTTTTGTCATGTTAAATAGAAGTACATCAGTCCGCATTTAATATTAAGTAACTTGTGATATCAAGCACTTCTTTACAATACCTCTAAGCTTCACACTGAAAATTATTTCTTAAAGTTACCCACATGAAAACATACTGTAGTGATTTTTAGTAAACATTGTAGTGTTTGTGAACCATACAATAGTAAAGTTATTGAATTAAACCATTGTGATAATGTGGTTATCACATTTTGTGCTTATGTGGTAACAAATATAAATACTGTATTGTTCGAAAACTGAGGTAATGTTAAACTACAACACATTCATTCATTCATTTTCTTTCGGCTTAGTTCCTTTATTCATTAGGGGTCGCCACAGCGGAATGAACCGCCAACTTATCCAGCATATGTTTTACACAGGGGATGCCCTTCCAGCTGCAACCCAGTACTGGGAAACACCCATATACACTCACATTCACACACATATACACTACGGCCAATTTAGTTTCTTCAATTCACCTATAGTGCATGTGTTTGGACTGTGGGGGAAACCGGAGCACCCGCAGGAAACCCTCGCCAACACGGGGAGAACATGCAAACTCCACACAGAAATGCCAAATGGTCCAGCCGGAACTCGAACCAGCGACCTTCTTGCTGTGAGGCGACCTCACTAATCACAGAGCCACCATGTCGCCAACTACAACACAGTTTACTGTAATAAAAACTAAAGTATACTACAGTATTAGTTCATGATAGCTGACAGTGCAGTTTGCTGCAATAACAGAGCTGTAAATACAATAATATATACAGTATAATACACTTTGTTATGGTTCATAAACGCTCAAATTTTTCATGTGGGTGTAAATAAAACTTTACTGGAATATGTTATATAATAAATACAACTATATTATCAAGACTTTTACATGTTCATACACATCATTCGCCTGTTTTATGCCAGTATTTTTCCTCTTGTTGTTGATGGTAAAGTTAGAAGGGATACAGCCGCGGATACTCACATAAATATAGCATCATCTTTGTGACATGTACAACAGTAATTCATATTTTTACATTACCGTGAGGGGTAGGTGTGGGAAGGTGTTAATAAAATACAATTTAATGGGTAATTTATTAAATAATATGAATAATACTTGGTGTAACTACTATTTTTACATTACTGTGAGGGTTGGAATTAAGGTTGGGGTAGGGGTAGACGTTAATATAATACAATTAATAGGCAATTTAATAAATAATATAAATAATTCTCGATAACTACCAGCCGCAGCTGTATCCCTTCAAGCAACAACCGGTTGTTGATGGATTTTTCTGGCTTATATATAGTATATGTATAGTAATACAGCAATATAATTCCTCAACTCGAGAAAGAACATGTTCATTTACAATACATAGTCTATTTAGCTTAAAAATCATATCATCTTTAAACTTACCGACTAGCTTGTCCTGTCTGTGAACAACTGAAGCGACATCTGGTTCAGCGCAGTCAATTAGCCTATATATTGTAGTGAAGCGTTGTGTTTAGTCTGGTTGCTTAGAAACAAGACAGCGCAAACCTCTTTCACGTTTGCTAGTGGCTAGTTTTGTACATGACGACATGTGTAACCCGGATCAAGACGCGCTGTGACGGTATGGGATACAGCTGCGGATACTGACATCTATATAGCATCATTTTTGTGACACTGTACATCAATACTTCATATTTTTACATTATTGTGAGGTGTGAGTTTAGGGTTGGGATAGGTGTAGACCCTAATAAATTAAAGTTAATGAGTAAATTAATAAATAATATAAACAATTCTCGTTATTTTCCGTCCGCGGTTGTATCTCTTCTAGCAACAACCCGATGTGACGATGATGATAATGCGCATGTGCAGTTCGTGAGAGAAACTGCCGTTTAGCAGTTCACGAGTGCATTAACTCCGCTTCAGAAGCTAATAACTTTAATTTAACCGCGGATTTAAGATATTAGAAAGCAGTTTATGATCCTTCAGCCACAGGTACGTTATGTTTGACATGTATCTTGTGGGAAATCCTGCACAAATCAGTAATATATAACATGTTTACTGTTTACAGGCTTGGATAACGTGGAAATACATTCATTCATTTTCGTTTCGGCTTAGTCCCTTTATTAATCTGGGGTCGTCACAGCGGAATGAACCTCCAATTTATCTAGCATATGTTTTACAGCATATGTGGATGCCCATAAGCGGATGCCCTTCCAGCTGCAACCTATCACTGGGAAACATCCATACACACTCATTCACACACATAGCTACACTACGGAGAATTTAGCCTACCCAATTCACCTGCATGTCTTTGGACTGTGGGGGAAACCGGAGCACCCGGAGGAAACCCACATGAACACGGGGAAAACATGCAAACTCCACACAGAAACGCCAACTAGAACCAGCCGAGGCTCAAACCAGCAACCTTCTTGCTGTGAGGCGATTGTGCTACCCACTGCGCCACCGTGCTGCCCGTGGAAATACAATATCACCAAAAATACATTCATATATTATTATCTGCTGTGAATGTAAATGGTTCAGTTTCTTGCAGCTGCTGTGCGGTAAGAATTGAACAAATCCGATTTACGTGGAACACTGATGATCAGCTTGATTATTGATCTAGATCAAAAGTGCTCAAACCTTTTCATATAAAGGGCCAAAAATCAAATATCACTGATAGCCGTGGGCCGAAGATAAATAAACCAAACTATTTTACAGTAAAGTTGCCATGGGTAATCCTTTCATAATAATAAAAAAATAAGAAAATATTACTTTGAATCGTATTAACTAATACAGTATAACCTTTTTTTATTATAACTTATTGCGATAAAAACATAAACACAGTGGAGTTCAATGCTGAATACACTAGTCAAGCAGAAGCTGCCTGGGCCTTGATTTGGTCACCAAAGTCTGCATTGTCCCCTATGCGTCGTATGTACATTTGAAACTAAATCTAATTATTTTGCACCATTTAAAGTGAAACATTTAATTTCAGATAGATTTTTTGTAGCTTAATAAAACAAACAAACAAAAGGTCACATTCAATTTGAAATAACAATCTCTGAATCACTCTCTTATGGGATGGCGGGCCAATTCAAAGGTTACCATGGGCCAACTTTGGCCCGCGGGCCCTAGTTGGGGCATCTCTGATCTAGATTATGTGTTTGATTATGAATTATGATGATCTGTTTTATTATTAAGCATAATGATCTGTTTTTATTGTTAATTATAGTGATCTTTTTTTATTTATCATCATGAATGTCTGTTTTATTGTTGATCATGATGATCTGTCTGATTATTTATTCATTCATTCATTTTCTTTTCGGCTTAGTCCCTTTATTAATCTGGGGTCGCCACAGCGGAATGAACCGCCAACTTATCCAGCATATGTTTTACGCAGCGGATGCCCTTCCAGCTGCAACCCATCACTGGGAAACATCCATACACACTCATACACTACTGACAATTTAGCTTACCCAATTGACCTATATCACATGTCTTTGGACTTGTGGGGGAAACCGGAGCACCCGGAGGAAACCCACGCAAACACGGGCAGAACATGCAAACTCCACACAGAAACGCCAACTGACCCAGCCAAGGCTCGAACCAGCGACCTTCTTGCTGTGAGGCGAACGTGCTATCCACTGCGCCACCGTGAGGCCCCGTCTGATTATTAATTATGATTATTTGTTTTCTTATTAAGCATAAAGATCTGTTTGATAATGATAATCTGTTTTATGATTACATTTATTATGATCAGTTTGAATATTGATTATTATGATCTGTTTGGTTACAATCGAGATGATCTGTTTTATTATGAATTATGATTGATTATATATTGATTATATATTCAGATAATCTTTGTTTCAGGTGATCATGTCCAGTGAAGAAGAGCTGCTGTCTGTGGATTATGAGGTGTTCGGCCGAGTGCAGGGGGTTTTCTTTCGCAAATACACACAGGCAAGTGTCTGTCCAAACCTCATGGAAAATGAATGGATTTATTTTTGAACATATCTATATAGACAAAACAGAAATGGTAAACATTTATTACAATAAGTTGGTGAATGTGGGCCTCACGGCGGCGTTTGGTAACAGTTTGGATGATCCTTTTCTTCTTTGGTCCAGAGCACACAGTGTTTATTTCTCCCAAAAAAATACCTGAAATACTGATTCATCTGACCACAGTACACGTTTCCACTGTGTGATGGTCCATCCCAGATGCCTCAGAGCCCAGAGAAGTCGACGGTGCTTCTGGACACTGTTAACATAGGGCTTCCTTTTGGCACAGTACTGTTTTCACTGGCATTTGTGGATGTATCTATGTATTGTGGTACTTGACAAAGGTTTGCCAAAGTAGTCCTGAGCCCATGTGGTCATATCGCTTATAGATGAATGAGGATTCTTGATGCAGTGCCGCCTGAGGGATCGGAGATCACAGTAGTTCAGCTTAGGCTTGCGCCCTTGTCCTTTACGCACTGAAATTCCTCCAGATTCCTTGAATCTTTTAATTACATTACGAAATATCCAAATGTCCTATCTCTCTTCGAGGAACATTGTATTCAAACATGTCAATAATTTTCTCATGTGTTTGTTCGGGAACTGGTGATCCTTTGCTCATCTTTGCTCCTAAAGGATTAGACCTTTCTTGGATGCTGCTTTTGTGCCAAATCATAATTACAATCACCCACTTCAAATCCCATAATTATTTAACCAATTTACCTGATTACTAGCCCGAAACTGCTCCTGTTTCAACTTTCTTTGGAATGTGTTGCAGGTCTGGAATGACAGGAAAGGAGGTATATTTACAAATGAAATCAAGTTGACCAGACAAAACATGACATATTTTGTGTTCATATTGTCTGCGATGAAATACAAGTCGAAGTAAATTTGGAAAATATATATACTCCTATACTCCTGTAGCTTGTTTCATTGTGCGCATGTGTGGTTGTGTGTGTGCAGTCTGAAGGGAAGAGGCTGGGTCTGGTGGGCTGGGTTCAGAACACTGATGCCGGGACGGTTCAAGGGCAGCTCCAGGGTCCCGTCTCTAAAGTCCAGCAGATGCAGGAATGGCTCCAAACCACCGGCAGCCCAAAGTCCCGCATCGCCAAAGCAGAGTTCCAGAACCAACACCCCATCCACACATTGGAGTTTAAGGATTTCAAAGTTGTCCGTTAATCAATGAGCAGAGCAGTTAGTATTTATTAGCATAGGTACAGTATATATACTATTTATTTTAGCATTTAAGAAATCTTGATGATTACCTGATGATCATGATATTTATGAGGTAAAGTATGAAGTACTTGATGGACTCCAGAACAAATGTCTTTATTGACGTTACACAATATCTGCTTCAAGACTTCTGTACAGGAAAACACACTCTTCCTGCTAATATAATACACACTCCTGTGTCTTCAGCATCTTTCTGTTTCCTTGTGGCCTGCTTTATTTATTGAGACCATTTAGTGGTACTCTGAAAAACCTAAATGTCTAGGAAAGTGTTTGCGCAGCTGCAATACAGAGCTTGATATGAGAAACTGTACTGTAAAAGCTTTTGAGAAAATATATTACTCATCATGGAGCAGCATGGTGGCGCAGTGGGTAGCACAATTGCCTCACAGCAAGAAGGTCGCTGGTTCGAGCCCAGGCTGGGTCAGTTGGCATTTCTATGTGGAGTTTGCATGTTCTCCCTGTGTTGGCGTGGGTTTCCTCCGGGTGCTCCGGTTTCCCCCACAAGTCCAAAAACGTGGTATAGGTGAATTGGGTAAGCTAAATTGTCCGTAGTGTATGAGTGTGTATGGATGTTTCCCAGTAATGGGTTGCAGCTGGAAGGGCATCTGCTGCGTAGAACATGCTGGATAAGTTGGCGGTTCATTCCGCTGTGACCCCAGATTAATAAAGGGACTAAGATGAAAAGAAAATGAATGAATGAATGTATTTTCATCAACAAAAGTTGGAAAAGACTTTGGAAAAATAGGTCTAAAAAATATTTGTTTGGTCCAGACGACATAAAGAGAATCAAACTACAAACTGTAGTGATTTTTTGATGGACCCATCAATGCCAATGTTTTTAAAAGTATAAACTATTTGTGAGAAGTTACAGGTTTTCAGCTTTCTTCAAAGTATCTCCTGTAGTGTTCAACAAAAGAAAGAAACGCGTAAAGTTCTGCAACAAGTAAAAACTAAATGTTCTCCATGAGGAAACTGACCTTAAACAGTAACTTTAACATCTTATTTTTTAAAATAACCCAGGCCAACAGCGTAATTTGTGGTGAAAACTACATTACCCATGATCCTGTGAAGAAAATTCCACCAATCAGAGAGCTGCACGGAGCAAATTGAGCCGGAGGATATCTTCAGCTCCGCCCACTCCAGTGAAGCATCACAGAGTAACTCCAATATTTACAATAAACCTAATTCTGAATACATAATTAACAACTTGTATTATTAATATTGCATATTTCTTCCTTGTTTTTAATCGCAAAGCTTAATGGGACTGTAGTTCTTTAGTGCTTCCATGAGTTTATGTAAACGTTGTGAATATTTCAGCAGCATATGATTGCTAGAAATGAGAAACCCAAATTCTCTCAATGCTAAAACAATTATAACTTCATATTTCTGTTTCCCCTCCTGAGAAAATTACATTTAGATTTAGTTTGAAGGTAGCCTACAGTACATCATGGTGCGGTATACATAAATCATACCTTTCCGAAGTATTAATAATAATGCATTGCCATGTTTCATGTGTACATTGAGCAGTATGTCTAGTATTCCTCCAGATCCGAGACTCCAGGATGAATGGAAGTATTGTGAAAGAGCCAAACATTCCAGGAAATAAGTGTTCCCTCCCCACAGAGTCTCCTTCCAAGGCCCAGACCGGCTGCTTGTTTCTACAGGAGCTTTTTTGAAACTCTGCAAACCCCAATACGGAGCCCTGGAGCACCTCCTTTTCTTCTTTTTGATGCTGCTGCTGCTACACTGTAAAAAATGATGACAACAATTATTATTTTAATGTAACTTTACCTTAATCAGGTTTCAAGTTGATTTTTCATTTTTAGTAAGTTTACCTTCATATTTTTAGTCAGGTTGAGGTTGAAAACTTAAAAAGCAAGAATTTAATTATTTATTTTTTTAAACCCAGCAAACCCCAATACGGAGCCCTGCAGCACCTTTTATTTATTTATTTTTACAATGTACAAAATTCTGTCAAAAAGTCCTGACATCAAATGTTTTTATGTCACTTTATTTTATTTTAAGAAGTTAATCAGGTTAAGCTTA
>CAIGQW010009152.1:814715-828007 GCA_903798125.1 Danio choprae
AATGAACCGCCAACTTATCCAGCATATGTTTTACGCAGCGGATGCCCTTCCAGCTGCAACCCATCACTGGGAAACATCCACACACACTCATTCACACACATACACTACGGACAATTTAGCTTACCCAATTCACCTATACCGCATGTCTTTGGACTTGTGGGGGAAACCGGAGCCCCCGGAGGAAACCCACGCCAACACGGGGAGAACATGCAAACGCCACACAGAAATGCCAACTGACACAGCCGAGGCTCGAACCAGCGACCTTCTCTCTGTGAGGCGATTGTGCTACCCACTGCGCCACCGTGAGGCCCTGTAGATAATATTATAGACAATATTATCGAAATGCTTTGCTGTTTCAGATTATCTTCAGATTGTGATAGGGGAATTACCAACCTACATCACACATGACGTCACACGGGTGCAACCACGCATACCGGTTGCAAAAAAAAGACCGGTTGCAATAGCAAACATGTCGTGTTGTGCTGTAGGATGCCAAGACTATACACCACACTGCTTTTAATGCCAACCGCAGACGTCTTTGATTAACAGCCATCAGAAGAGCTGAATGGAGGGAGGACCCAATTAAAAATGCTCGACTCTGCAGTTTTATATTAGGTAAATTCACGCTATGCTGAATCACACAAGTTACTCGTTTCTGATAGCGGCAATGATTTGAGCAAAAACAGTTAAATATGGTTCATTAAACTGCGGACACTGAATGCTTGAATGAAATGTACACATGTAAGTTCACATACCCTGTCGTACAGGAGCAGCTCGCTGTCAGAATGCAGTGGTTTTGCTTGATGATGACCCAGGCCTTGGACAGCTCTGTCTTCTGTCCTTGTCTTTGGCTAGGCAGAACCTCGGTTTTTAGCACTACAAAGTTTTGAATCTGGTAATCATGGGACATTATTTCTTGCACATGACCACACAGAACAAATGTAGGCATCCAAAGACTTGTAGGCCTTTAACTTCTCTCTTGTAAAATCACTTGGAGTTTCAATGAGATGGTTGTATATTTCAAGCTGGATGCTCGGCCATTTCAGCTTATCCAATATCCATTGGGAGGGTGCTATCGCAAATGGACCTGTCAGCCCTGCTGAAAAGACCAGCATAGACCAGCATTGCTGGTCACCAGCAAGACCAGCATATGTTGTGTTTTGGTGCTGGTATGCTGGTGACCAGCATGGGATGCTGGTGCTGGGATGCTGGTGTTATGCTGGTGCATCCCATCCTGGTCACCAGCATCACCAGCAAGCTGAAGCTGGCCTACCAGCATGACCAGCAGTACCAAGCTGGTAGACCAGCGTGACCAGCAGTACCAAGCTGGTAGACCAGCATCACTAGCAAGACCAAGCTGGTCTACCAGCAAAACCAAACTGGTAGACCAGCTAAACCAGCATAGACCAGCATGATAATCATGCTGGTCTATGCTGGTTTTTTCAGCAGGGAGACGAACGCCGCTCACTTTATTGTTAATTTTGCCAAATAACTGTGCTTATCACTGGGTGACAAGCTGTTATAATACGCTGAAAGCATTATGTAAATAATATATATAATATGTAATCAATATAACATATCTCTAATACAACAACAAACTCTGTACCGCATCGGATGTCGTTCCCTCACTATAAATGCTAGCGCGCTCCCGGTTTCTTTCTGCAACCTCGATGCGCGCGCATCCTGAATGTTTACAAACCGGTAATTGGTGTATACATAGGCTGCTACACTAAGTAAGTAAACCATATTATCTCTCATGGAATACTCAGTGTTATTGATAGGCATATTTAATAAAGTGAGCGTATCGCTTTAACACATCAACATGGGATTCGTGGAAAACGTGCTGGATACATAAGTGTATTGCGTCACTAAACATCACGCTCTTAACACTTTGCAGGCTCGTTGGAGAAAACGTATCCCTGACATAATGGCATCATAACATAAGCTTTCCAAGTGGGGTTTTGCGCATTTGCATGACTGCGAGGCGTCGAAATGAGGAAAAAAGACAAACGGCGCAGCACAAAGCTTCAGCCCAGACACACGTTCAACACTGGAATCCCAACACGTAGTTATCCTTATATGGACATTTTCCTGTTTGACACTGTTACGTCACTGCATGACGCCGGAGCAGGTGCAGACGCTGAAACTGAAGGGGTCATGAAATAAGACACGGTGTATTACATATACATTTAATTACATCCCACTGCAAAACGGATTGAATTATTACATGCTGATCAATAAAAAAATAAGGCTATATTTTCCACATCACTGTCTTATTTTCATATATATATAAAAGCTAAGTTATATACAACAAGACGACTTTTAATTATCAAATAAAATAGGCCACCGCTGTATCAAATATGAGCCTCGGTTTGCATGAAATAATCGCGTTTTAAAATACGTTATATACATAAAAGTCATACATTATGCATTTCAGGCTCCATCAGAATTTTATGAATGGATATGTCGAACAGACCACTTTTATCCTCCTCATGGGGGTTACTGATTCACCGCGCGCAGATGTAATACAGCAACGCAGATTTAATCAAACACATTTTGAATTCTGAATTAAAATGTAACCATCATGTGCACGAACATGCTCTGAAAGCTCATTCCCCCCCCCTTGTGTGCACTGTAGAGGCGCTCCCCGCGGGAGGAAATGGTACGGTCCGTTTCATTCATAAAATTCAGACGACTATAAATAGGAGCTCGCGGAGCTGAGTGTCAGTTGCCAGGTTTATAAACCTGGAGAGAGCGACTCAAACACCAAGAAGCGAGGCGTCTGGATCATAAAAGCTGGAATCTAGTCGGTATTAGAAATGTTCCTGAGCAAAGAGAAGACTGATCCGGACTCCCCATCCTCTTTGGCCGGGGAAACCCGCCCGCACAAACCGATGGACAGCAGCAGCAGCAGCAGCAGCAGCAGCAGGGCACAGGTATGACTGTCTGTCAGGTGCTGACACTTTCATGCCTCGCATCAGCAGAAAACCCGACTCATTTGGTGCATGTCAGTATATATGGTGTATATAATACACATGCATTCTCTGATCTCTTTCTAATATTTATAATTAGTTACTAAAAATTACAAATTTATCCTCAAGTAGCCTGTTATTAAACATGCACATCTGCAATGTTCTGAATAGCACGCTTTTTTAATGCTTCATCTGTTCATCTCACGTTGAATGTGATGTTTCGAAACAAGGTGAAGCATTGTAAAAAAAATGCAGCTGTTCATTGAGAAAAATAAATCCATTGAGGAGAGCCCACCGCGGCTCTGCGTAAGCATTGACGTCAGAGACAATGCAAAAGTTAAATATTGATCAGGAGACTATTTTTAGACGCTCGAGTGTATTTAAAGAAAGACTCTTAAGTGAAAACGCACACAAAAAGATCACCTTTGTCAATTATAGAGTATGTTTGACAAATGCATGTATCTATAATAGTGAAATGAATCATTTGCATCGCGGTCGCAGGGCGAGTCTCCGGGCGCGTTCGTCCCGACGGTCACGGCGATCTCCAGCACCCCAGACCTGCAGTGGATGGTCCAGCCGACCATCATCACCTCCGTGTCTCCGTCCCAGGGCAGAACCGACAGCAACGAACCGGCAAAGAGCAAACCGGCAGCAGCAGCGGCGGGAAACAAAGGGAAATGCGCTGCACGGAAGAGCAAGAGCGAGCAGGTAGATTTCTGCATGGTCTCTGTGTGGCTGGGATTGATGTGGATGCAGCTCTTGCTCTGGCATGTTGCCTAGACCGCCAGCATCCACTTTATATTCAGGTCACAGCGAGTCTGCAACAATAGACTATTTTTAGACGCATTGCAGTGCGCGTTTGCCATTGGTGTTTAGTTGAGGGATAGAAGTCCTGCATTTTTGGGGGGGTTTGTTGTTGTTATTGTTGGATGCATTGATTCCTCGAGATGACAAGTGCATCTGGTCTCGCTTTGAACAGCTCTCTCCCGAGGAAGAGGAGAAGAAGAGGATCAGGAGAGAGAGGAATAAAATGGCTGCAGCGAAGTGCCGCAACAGACGGAGAGAACTCACCGACACCCTCCAGGCCGTGAGTGCAGACGACAACACCACACAAACATTCACCTTTTAAAGCTGCACTTCGTCGTATTACGACCCTGGAGAACAAAATAACGTGTATATGGTATATCTGTGGAAAATAATGTGCTGTATGGGTTAAAATGGTCGAGCTTTTAAGCCCAAAAAACATAAAAACCGTCAGTAAAATCGTCTTCCATTAAGATATGTTGTACATTTCTTATTATAAATATGTGAAGTTTTGCTGAGTACTTAATTTGACATCTTTAAACGCCATTTAAACTTAATATTTTGATGTTTTTGTACACTCAGATGCTAGATTTTCAAATAGTTGTTATTTACTAGCCAAATTCTGCCCTATCCTAACAGTGTTTACATCAATGGAAAGCTTATTCAGCCTTCAGACAATAAATAAATCTCGATTTCCAACAAGTTACGCTTGTGACTGGTCACAAATGAATACATATTTTAGTCACCCAACGCTATTATAAAAGTAATCCACACACCGCGCTGTTTTGCGATGTTGTCCAAGTTACAGAGTCTTAGAGTTAAAATGTTTAATTTCTGCTTCACAATGCCAAATAGACCTGATCATTGTTTTCAAACACTTTGTGTAACAAACCTGAGCAGATATTCACCCAAAAGTGAAACTTCTGTCATTTGTTTTCTCTCCCTTCACTTGTACCAAACTTGTTTGCCTTTCTGTTGAACACAAAAGAAGATATTTTGAAGAATGTTGGAAACTATTGACCTTCATAGTGTTTTTTCATAGTCTTTTGATGTCAATAGTTATAGATTTTCAGCTTTCTTCCAAATATTTCCAGAAGAAAAGAAAGTTATAAAGGTTTGAACCCACTTGATGGAGAGTCAATTTTCATTTTTGTGTGAACTATCCCCTTGATTAATGGCTGGTTGGGAAGTTCGCACAGACGAATCAAGTGATCTATAGTTGGGTTTTCAAATGTAATATTACCCTCCTTCCACTGAAGCTTTGTACCCAATGCAAAAGCTGTATGAACTTCCAAACGGCTTGTCAACACCACCAATCTTTTCTCTTAAACGTCACTGATGCGAGTGACAAAATATTTCAGTTGAGGATAAGACATGTATTGGCTCAGCAGAAAACTACTAATCCCAAATACAAACAAATCGTAGGCTGTGACCAGGGCCAGATAAAATCTGCGGACCTTTTTTGTTATATCTGCACAGAATGAGTTTGAGAAAGGGGGCGACACGGTGGCTCAGTGGTTAGCACAGTCGCCTCACAGCAAGAAGGTCGCTGGTTCGAGTCAATTGAAAGAATCGAGTGAATTGGATAAGCTAAATTTTCCATAATTTATGTGTGTGAATGAGTGTGTGTGTTTCCCAGGACTGGGTTGCAGCTGGAAGGGCATCCGCTGCGTAAAACATATGCTGGATAAGTTGACGGTTCATTCCGCTGTGGCAACCCCAGATTAATAAAGGGACTAAGCTGAAGGAAAATGAATGAATGAATGAATAGTTTTGAGAAAGTTTAGGAGCTGAAAACCTGAAATAAAACATAACTGAACTTTTCATTCATTCATTCTTTTTCTTTTCGGCTTAGTCTCTTTAATAATCAGGGGTCACCACAGCGGAATGAACCGCCAACTTATCCAGCATATGTTTTATGCAGCAGAAGCCCTTCCAGCCGCAACCCATCACTGGGAAACATCCATACACTCTCATTCACACTCATACACTACGGACAATTTAGCTTACCCAATTCACCTGTACCGCATGTCTTTGGACTTATGGGGGAAACCGGAGCACTCGGAGGAAACCCACGCCAACACGGGGAGAACATTTAAACTCCACACACAAATGCCAACTGACCCAGCCGGGGCTCGAACCAGCGACCATCTTGCTGTGAGGCGATTGTGCTACCCACTGTGCCACCGTGCTGCCCTATTTTGCTCATTATACTTTTATTAACATTTTTTAAATGTTAAATTCTCGATTCACAGACGTTGTTTTGACACATTATTTAAAATATGTGGCTAAAAAATAGCTATTAACTTCTCTTTTTGTTTTGGTGGGGCCAGAGAAAATTTTGGCAGGTCAAGTAAAAATCTGAACCGTTGGCCCGATCGGACCAGTAGAGAAAATCCTTAGCTGGCTAGTAAATATATTTTGGGGGGTAAATTATCAATTTAAGCCACATGGTTTCTAATGGATATCAAGTGGATTTATCTCCATCTGTCAGTGGATTATAATCCCATTCAAATTTTTCTCCAGGAAACAGACAAGCTAGAAGAAGACAAAGCTGCCCTCCAGGCTGAAATCGAGAGTCTCCTGAAGGAGAAGGAGCGGCTGGAGTACGTCCTGGCCACTCATAAACCTCTTTGCCAAATGCCAGAAGAGCTGGACTGCTTGTTTCCCGAGTCTCCTCAGCCTCTTCCAGCTCCAGAAACGTCCAGCAAACTCCCAGAGGACAGTCCGCAAGATGCCGCTTCCCTGCAGGACCTGGAGATCCCTACGGTACCGTCCAGCGCCATTTCTGGGAACTCCAACATCCTGCTGTGCTCCAGCGCGGAGGTTAGCTTGTGCGACCTGGAGCCGTCTCTGGATGTCAGGGACGAGCTTCTGGCTGGCAGCGGTGGGGATGAGGACCGCGTTTCGGCTCGCTCCGTCCCGGACATCGACCTGAGCGGCTCACTGGGCATCACAGACTGGGAGACGCTCTACAAGTCAGTGGCCAATGACCTGGAGCCTTTGAGCACCCCAGTGGTGAGCACTTCCACCCCTACCTGCAGCAACTACCTGTCCGTGTTTACCTTCGCCTGCCCCGAGCTGGACTCCCTGGCCGAGGGACTGGACGTTTGCAAAGGTGGCGTGACCAAAGCAGAGCCTAGCGTTGATATCCTCAACTCTCCAACCCTTCTTGCCTTATAAATGTACACGTAAAAGGTTTTGCACACTGAAGTCCAAAATTTTCATATGCATTTTTTTCATGTCCGAATAATTCGTCACGCGCACAAACTTGCAGAGTCCGATGCGTATTAATTAATCTGTTGTTTAGAAGACACAAAACATTTAGGACTCAATTCAAGCAGTGATGCTCTCTTCTTTGAAAAAGAAAAAGAGGAAATAATGCGTTTGTCCAATCCACTGCATGGAGAGGACAGGAGAGTTCACCTCCGTATCAAACACCTTCAGGTTTATCCTGAAATGCAATGTTTGTTTCAGGAAATCAGTGGAATTTTGATACTTTGCTTGTGATACTTCAATCACATAGCACACATTTCCGATCATAAACGAATCTTGAACAGAGACTTCAGTCTATACCGGGGATGGGCAAACTCTGTCCTGGAGGGCCGGTGTCCTGCAGAGTTTTGCTTCTACGCTAATCAACCACACCTGAACATGCTAATCAGTGTATTCAAGATCACTATAAAGCTATAGGCAGGTGTGTTTGTTTAGGGTGGGAGTAGGGCACCGGCCCTCCAGGACAGAGTTTGCCCATCCCTAGTCTATACAGTAGTCTACAGCACAGGTGTCAAACTCAGTTCCTGGTGAGCCGCAGCTCTGCACAGTTTGGTTCCAACCCTAATTAAACACACCTGATCAAACTAACTGAAACCTACAGGTAAAGCCGCGGTCACACTGCACTTTTCGCCCCATAGACTTCCATTCATACGCAAGCTAATACGACAGACCGGAAACGCAAGCTTGGTGAACTCTGACCTGCGAAATCGCATCATGTGACTGCGTAAGACCAATCAGAGATCAAAACATGACCTCTCTGTACAGAATATGGAGCCATCGCTCACTCGCTAATCATCTTGTTTAATCCCGCCGCTTTTCACAGCGCCGTATGACAGAATTTCGCGAGCTCAAACTCTAGTGTGACCGCAGCATAAGTGTGTTGAAGCAGGGTTGGAACTAAACTGTGCTGGGTTGCGGCCTTCCAGGAACTGGAACCATCCACCACATTCTGTCTTTATATTACGCATTTGTTTTGTCATAAAGTGCTGTGCGACGGCATTCTGGATTTGGACTTTTGCTCGTACGGTGGCTCTGAACGGTCAAAACACTGAAGAAATCGAACTTGACTTGAATTGCATAACAATGTACGAAAGTTTACGAGCCAGTGTGTAAATACGATCGACACAACGCGAGGTCCAGTTTATTTTTTAACGTACGAAAATTTTGTATTCAGTGTGCAACGACTAACTGATGTAACGTCACGATATTGTTTTTAATATCTATGGGATATCACGCGGTGTTATGATGTCCAGATGTGTGATGTTGGTGTGAAGCCAGCTGTTCTATGGCTGCTGCTGCTGCTGCGTCCATGTAACGTGTGCGGGACGGGGGTTTACTTTCTTCCAGATACATTCGATGTAGCCCAAATACAAGAGCATGGATAATTATCTTTACGAGCAGATATGAACTATGCTCCGGTTTGAAAAGCATGCACGCGATATCATGAGTTTATATATATAAATATATATACCATATATGTATCAGTTCCATATTTGTTTGATCTGGTGCTAAGTTCAGTGGAATTGACTGCAGTTTTGTGTTTGTTTTCTATGGCAATAGGTTATCGACTCGTGTTGTGCTTGAATATAACAGCCATCCGACTTCTCGCATACCTCAGTGTCACCATTCGGCCGTGTTTTCACGTTGTTTTTACATGTTTAGAGTTTTCCATGAAAACATCCAGTGCTATATCGATGGAGATGTATTTTATGATAATTTATTTTTCTACATTTTAAATTTGACTTCTTCGTCAAATGAAAAGAGCAAAATGAGCATTGATTGCTGAATAAATATTCGACGATATACAACCATGCACTTGGTGTTTTGTGTCCTTTGTTTGGAAATAGATCGCAAAAAGGATGTACCAATTCAGTTATTCTTACACCAGTAAATTCAGTTGGATTTTATTTACAGTATCATCTGAAGCATAAATCTCCTTTCCATCACATCCCAAAGGTGCTCTATTGGATTGAGATCTGGTGACTGTGGAGGCCATTTGAGTACAGTGAACTCATCGTCATGTTCAAGAAACCAGTCTGAGATGATTCACGCTTTATGACATGGTGCGTTATCTTGCTGGAAGTAGCCATCAGAAGATGGGTACACTGTGGTCATAAAGGGATGGACATGTTTAGCAACAATACTCAGGTAGGCTGTGGTGCTGACACGATGCTTAATTGGTACTAATGGGCCCAAAGTGTGCCAAGAAAATATTCCCCACACCATTACACCACCACCACCAGCCTAAACTGTTGATACAAGCCAGGATGGATCCATGCTTTCATGTTGTTGACGCCAAATTCTGCCCCTACCATCCGAATGTTGCAGCAGAAATCGAGACTCATCAGACCAGGCGACGTTTTTACAATCTTCTATTGTCCAATTTTGGTGAGCCTGTGTGAATTGTAGCCTCAGTTTCCTGTTCTTAGCTGACAGGAGGGGCACCCGGTGTGGTCTTCTGCTGCTGTAGCCCATCCGCCTCAAGGTTGGACGTGTTGTGCGTTCAGAGATGCTCTTCTGCAGACCTCGGTTGTAACGAGTGGTTATTTGAGTTACTGTTGCCTTTCTATCAGCTGGAACCAGTCTGGCCATTCTCCTCTGACCTCTGGCATCAACAAGGCATTTGCACCCACAGAACTGCCGCTCACTGGATATTTTCTCTTTTTTGGACCATTCTCTGTAAACCCTAAAGATGGTTGTGCATGAAAATCCCAGTAGATCAGCAGTTTCTGAAATACTCAGACCAGCCCGTCTGGCACCAACAACCATGCCACGTTCAAAGTCACATAAATCACCTTTCTTCCCCATTCTGATGCTCGGTTTGAACTGCAGCAGATCGTCTTGACCATTTCTACATGCCTAAATGCATTGAGTTGCTACCATGTGATTGGCTGATTAGAAATTTTCGTTAACGAGCAGTTGGACAGGTGTACCTAATAAAGTGGCCGGTGAGTGTATATTGTCAAACACATCAGACCGGCATTCAGTAGTGTTTCTCAACCCTCTGCCACATTCTGTGTTTTTATTATATTATATTATACAGGATTCTGAGCTGAATATTCAAACCTGATATTAATATTTATATATATTAATATATTATATTTACATACCAAACTTTTGGAGGCAGTATATAAATACGATTGACACAACGTAAGGTTTTATTTAATTAGCTTTCAACAAGTATAGCATTTTAATAGATAAATTGTCAAACACAACTTTTTTCGTTTGTGTATGGACAGAAAATACAATGTACTGATTTATGTACTGATCCAAATATAGTATGCTGTGATACAAAAATATTACACAGGAAAAAACTGCCATATTAATAAATATTACACTGAACAGACTTACTGAGAACAACCTATAAGGAATAAACCAAATAATTTAGCTTGGATGCTTCTGAGCTTGTCAGATATTTCATTTAGAAATATTATGCTTTAAAAATGTAACAATTTATATAATATTGTTTATTATATTATGCATAGGGACTGCACGGTGGCGCAGTGGGTAGCACGATCGCCTCACAGCAAAAAGGTTGCTGGTTTGAGCCTCGGCTGGGTCCATTGGCATTTCTTCCTGAAGTTTGCATGTTCTCCCCGTGTTTGCGTGGGTTTCCTCCGGGTGCTCCGGTTTCCCCCACAGTCCAAACACATGCGCTATAGGGGAATTGAGTTAACTAAATTGTCCGTAGTGTATGTGTGTGAATGAGAGTGTGTATGGGTGTTCCCCAGTACTGGGTTGCGGCTGGAAGGGCATCCGCTGCGTAAAACATATGCTGGAATAGTTGGCGGTTCATTCCGCTGTGTCGACCCCTAATAAATAAGGGAATTAATGAGCTTTTATATACAAGTTTATTATTACAGCCAGTGCTGGTCCTCCCTTTACTCAACCTTATACACACATTGAACCACCAAAAAGATGATTTAATGACTAAAGAGCGGTGCAAGGGATATCATTTGAGTTTCGTTCCTGATTTTGGCTTCCACTGAGTATGAAAACATGATGCAAACATTCCTTTCATTTAGAGTAATGTGCTGTCGTCATTCTTAGTGTAGGCTGACCTACAAATCATCTAACATTGTGGGACTCGCTTATACATGACACTAAACAAGAACCATTATTCCCTGCGTTAATAACATTTTAATAACCTCAAGGACATTTTTCCACTGTAAAGAAGCTTTCATGCAATGAAATGATGTTAAATGTGGAGTTAAAAGCTTTTTCATCAAACCATTGATGCTGATAAAGAGCCTTTATATTGAAGAGAGTGTAGATCTGTGCTTTCAGACTTAAAGGTGCAGTATGTAAGTTGGACACCCAGTGGTTGAACTAGGTAATGCATTCCTGGAGCGAAACACACGCAAGCGCAGGTTGCCAGATTGAGGACCAACAGGAGCGAGTCTGACGATCGAGACTAAAGGCTGATTTATATCGTGCTCTATATAAAAGCAACGACACACGATAGAAGAAATATTTTACAGATTAAAAGGAGTTTTTGTCCTAACTAGCACTCTTGAATTTATATTTTAGAAATGGCTTCTATTTCTTGCACACAGCAAAAAGACGAGTGTTGAATTAACTCTCACAGAGTTGATTTTAACACTTGTTATGAGTTTATATAGCTCCACACTTTCTGGAGTTAAATTAACATTATACAAATACATAAAAATATAACACTAAAGGTAGAGTTGTGTTTTTTTGACTCCCAAAAAGTGTTAAAACAACTGTTATACATATATCATAATTGAATAAATATAACAGCTTAAAATGTACTTACCGCCAAAAACTACACCATGCTGTCAACCGTTTCTCTCAGAGACAGACTAACTTGAAATGTGTGGGGGGCTGAGTGCTCGGGCGGAGTATCATCATAACTCCTCGTAGGAGTTAAAGCAACTCTGATAATCAACTCTTTTAAATGACTCCAACACTTGACACGATTCTACATTATATGTGTTAAAATTACATTTTGAGAGTTGAAATTAACTCAGAAAGATTTAACATCGAAATTTCAACTCCCCAGTTTTTGCTGTGCAGCTGAATAGCAGAAAACTGACAATGATCAGCTCAGGTGCACCTCATGTGCTTTATTCAGTGTTATATGCTAATAACGTGAGTTTGAATGTCATTTTACATGACATTTATTGCCGTACTACTGAAAGCAGCAGCAGATAGTTCACCTCAGATCTGGAAAATAAAATAAACCAATTGAAATTGAACTTTAGACTCAGTGCAAACCAACACATATCAGTGATTTAGCATGTACATTGAATAATGTTAAACAGGTTTAATATGTATTAATTAGATTATAAACCTTACCACTTCGTGAGAGAGTGCCTATTCTGTGCTTCTGAATGGCTGTGTTTACATTTCTGTCGTGTTTCGTCTGGTGCAAACAGCCAAATTGCTCATCACTGCAAATCTTATCATGTAACGTGTTGTTAAAACAGGTCACAATGTAACCTGCTCACCTAATGTTTACGTTCGTAATATTTATATTATTTGCTGATTAATAATCACCACATGTGGAACTCTGAATCTGCGTCTCATTTCAGTGGCTGCTACTGTCCACCGGAGGTCGCATTTCGGTCACGGACGCATGCTTGAAGAGCCTTCCTGACTGACTGAATGAAATACGCTGCTTTCCAACAAGGCAACCCGGGGTGCTGAAATATAATTGGCTAAACTGGCATTGGGCGGGTTAAAGGGACCAAAACAAAGACAGCCGTTCCAGCACGTAACACACATACTCAAAGCAGAATATCTGACTTCAGCATTGTTATCCAGATAGACAAGAATGTTCACTTAGCATGTTTCTTAAAGATCTGCAAACATATTATGGTATTTTTATGCTTTAGAAGAGTCAAAAGCTTACATACAGCACCTTTAGGTTAATGGTCATTAAACGTTGATTTAACAACAAAATAAAACGAGAGGATCTTTCACTTCTCTTCAATGAATAATCGAGTAACTTTTAACTCATACTGCAAAGGAATAAGTGTTTTCTTTTACTTTTACACTTGATTGCTTGACTATTTTCTGCTAAAAGTCAGCAAAGAGCTTTCAAATCCCATTTTGACATACTCCTTGTTTTACCTTACGATGGAGTAAACTGTAACGTTTCACTCCGCCTGTTTAAAACCAAGTTGATCCAAGAAGCGGAGACCATCCAACGTTGATTCCAGTCGGTGAGTAACTGAATGAGGTGAGTATTTATAGGGAGTGGGTGATTGCAGGTGC
>CAIGQW010009152.1:846364-858628 GCA_903798125.1 Danio choprae
CCTTCTTGCTGTGAGGTGATCGTGCTACCCACTGCGCCACCGTGCAGCCCACTGTAACCTTTTTGAATTGATTTAAACAACATGGACACAAAAAAATGAGCTTCACGTCGTTGACCCATATACCGGTATCACGATAATGATTATATTGTGCAACCCCAATATTAATTTGTTTGGTTCTGATGACTGATTTTACTGCAAGCGTTTCATTGGACCGTCTATTAAGCATCCTCTGCTCTTTTCTTTTATTGTTATTCAGCTGTGGTCGCGGGTGTTTGTGAGATGATGCCCGGTCAGATCCCGGACCCCTCAGTGACGGCGGGCTCTCTGCCCAGTTTGGGCCCTCTAGCGGGCATTTCTGCCACCACACTCTCTGAACACCTGAAATATGCAGACCTCTGCCACATCGGGGCCATGCTGTCCCCTTTACATCTACTGGGAAAGCTGGGCAAGCGGACACTCCCGATCAAAGCTGAGGTGAGCAAACATCAACCTTCATAACTAATGTAGTACTTACTTAAAAAAAGGAGTTATCATGACCTGCATTCAGACTTATTTACAGTGCTGAAGAGTTGGATGCTCAAGCGAACAGTAGACCTTCTGGGTTGGTACTTGTATCGGAAAGTTGTTTTGAGCATGGCTTTTGTTGAGGGGTTCTCAAGGTTGGTGGTCAAAGGGGCCGCATTAAAGCATTAGTTTGCATCGTAAGACTTTATTTTAGATCATTTTAGAAAATTGGTTAATTACTAAGTCTGGCTTGTCCCTGATTTCGTTAAAAATAATATCGAACATGTTAATAAAAAAAGTTGATTGACACCTTGCTTATATACTTAGAATTAAACAGGGTAGATATCATTAATTCATTTTCTTTTCAGCTTAATCCCTTTATTAATCAGTGGTCGCCACAGTGGAATGAACCGCCAATTTATCCAGCATGTTTTACGCAGCGGATTCCCTTCCAGCTGCAACCCATCACTGGGAAACACCCATACACTCTCATTCACACACATACACTACGGCCAATTTAGCTTACCCAATTCTCCTATAGGGCATGGCTTTTTCTCCTAAACGATATGGGTTGTTTTGGTTGTAAAGGGATGTTGATTCTGTTCAGCCATAGTTAAGGAAATTTGAAAGTAGTATTAAATATTGCATGGGCAGCACGGTGGCGCAGTGGGTAGCGCTCTCGCCTCACAGCAAGAAGGTCGCTGGTTCGAGCCTCGGCTGGGTCAGTTGGCATTTCTGTGTGGAGTTTGCATGTTCTCCCCGTGTTCGCGTGGGTTTCCTCCGGGTGCTCCTGTTTCCCCCACAAGTCCAAAGACATGCGGTATAGGTGAATTGGGTAAGCCAAATTGTCGGTAGAGTATGTGTGTGAATGGATGCTTCCCAGTGATGGGTTGCAGCTGGAAGGGCATCCGCTGCATAAAACATATGCTGGATAAGTTGGCGGTTCATTCCGCTGTGGCGACCCCAGATTAATAAATGGACTAAGCCGAAAAGAAAATGAATGAATGAATGAATAAATATCGCATCTGATATATTGTGATGAAGTATGTATGTTTATGTGAATATTTAACTTGCCACACTTGTAAAGCACTGATAAAGTTTGGAAATGCTCCTGGAAAGTGCTTAAATTTGACTTTGAAATAAGAAGAACAGTACAAGAATGCTGATTCTCCATTATTACTATTGTTTTATTAATAAATTTTTCATTCATTTTATTTTATTCGGGCGCCCTCTTGTGGTGTTTTCTTGCACTGTGTGAATCTGTCAGTGCTGTTTATACTCATCAACACACTGCAGTGGCTCCATCTAGTGGACAGACACTGACTGACTCTGAGAATGAAATCGCTGGATCCATATGAAGAGTTTAGATGCAAAAAAATCCTCTTAAATTAGCATTTTTCTCAGCATCCTATGTTTATGCTCAGTTATTTCACTTTAAAGGCAATGAAAATAACCTATTCTTTGCACTAAGAGTAAAATTACTGAAACGACACACAACAGCCTGAGAAAAATGATCATTTTAGATGAAAATGCCAGTCGGCACTTAGAGGTTTTTACATCTAAACTCTTCATATATACTATACTGGAGATACAGAAAACCTTACAAAAGACACGATGATAGTAATACATACAAATCAAGGTAACATTTTAGAGCAGATCTAACACATACACACACTTAAATAATGGCCCTTAGGTCACTGCTAGGAGTTTGTATGTTCTCCCCATGTTCGCGTGGGTTTCCTCCAGGTGCTTCGGTTTCCCCCACAGTCCAAAGATATGCGCTATAGGTGAATTGGGTAGGCTAAATTGTCCGTAATGAATGTGTGTGAATGAGTGTGTGTGGATGCTTCCCAGTGATGGGTTGCAGCTGGAAGGGCATCCGCTGTGTAAAACATATGCTGGATAAGTTGGCGGTTCATTCCGCTGTGGCGACCCCAGATTAATAAAGGGACTAAGCCGAAATGAAAATGAATAAATGAATGAAGGTCACTGCTAACTGCGCTAAAATGACAGAAGACTGTAAGAGTAAATGTAAACACAAATTGATATATACATTCAGGGTTTTTTTCTTATATTACATTCACAGGGTTTCATTTAGTTGAATGTTAGTGATAACAGTATAGTATCAGTATCAGTAGTGACTTTTTAAATCTAAGCGTAAATTAATGGCGCTAATGAAAGGTTAGGAATAGCACTGTTTAAAAGGTGAGAAAACAGCTAATGCTAATGTAGCCTGACTGAATGACATTTAATGAAAACTCTTCATTATATCCCACAGCTTGAGTTATTATTAGTCAATCCTGACAAAGACTCAAATGGGTTACACAAGCATTTCATAATCACCGTCAATCCAGGATGTCTTTTTACGTAATCAGCAGAGGCCTGAAAGACCAGCAGTGGGGTTTATTTGCAGATAAATACAACTGTACTTTCTTCATTCATTCATTTTCATTTCGGCTTAGTCCCTTTATTAATCTGGGGTTGCCACAGCGGAATGAATCGCCAACTTATCCAGCATATGTTTTATGCAGCGGATGCATTTCCAGCCGCAACCTAGCACTGGGAAACATCCATACACACCCATTCACACTTATACACTACAGACAATTTAGCTTACCCAATTCACCTATACCGCATGTGTTTGGACTGTGGGGGAAACCGGAGCACCCGGAGGAAACCCACGCCAACACGGGGAGAACATGCAAACTCCACACAGAAACGCCAACTGACCCAGCCTGGGCTCGAACCAGCGACCTTCTTGCAGTGAGGCGATTGTGCTACCCACTGCGCCACCGTGCTGCCCCACTATACTTTCTTCCGTTTTGCAAACACACTTTTCAGACACGTTTATTGGCTTTCATGTGGAAAAAGGATGGAAAATACTGAGATTTTCTCAAGGTCGCTTCCTTTTTTCTACCTTGACTTTGATAACATGTTTAAATAAAACTCAACCGTAACTGTTTTATTGGTGAATTATTATTATTGTTATTATTATTATTATTGAACACTTTGTGATTTTAATAAAACTCTTTGTATATTTGACGTCACCAAGGGTCAGTATTTACAACTGTTAATAATGGCAAAATGTACTTACACTTTTCTGGAGTGAAATTAGGGACAATATTTGACGGACTTTTGTTTTTGCAAAGTGCTTTTTTCGTTTGTTTGAGAGTCGAGTGATTCTTTGCAAAGCAGGTCGTGTTTGTTTGCATAATGCTGGATTTTTTGGGGTGAAATAAATACCCTTTTCACACAGGGATACCGGTAAATATCCGGAAAAGTTCCGGAACGACTTTCACAGCGGTTTATCAAAAGCATTTTATCGATACTTTTTTCCACAGTCGGCATTAAGAATAAACATAGACATATTATCTCACGGGCCTCACGGTGGCGCAGTGGATAGCACGTTCGCCTCACAGCAGGAAGGTCGCTGGTTCGAGCCTCGGCTGGGTCAGTTGGCATGTCTGTGTGGAGTTTGCATGTTCTCCCCGTGTTGGCGTGGGTTTCCTCCGGGTGCTCCGGTTTCCCCCACAAGTCCAAAGACATGCAGTATAGGTGAATTGGGTAAGCTAAATTGTCCGTAGTGTATGTGTGTGAATGGGTGTGTTTGGATGTTTCCCAGTGATGGGTTGCGGCTGGAAGGGCATCCGCTGTGTAAAAACATATGCTGGATAAGTTGGCGGTTCATTCCGCTGTGGCGACCCCAGATTAATAAAGGGACTAAGCCGAAATGAAAACGAATGAATGAATGAATGGTAACCATACGCGCCCCCTGCTGGCAGAGAGTCAATCTGCGGCTCAATCAGCTTCTTTGTTGTAGTCATTCATATGTTGTAGATGAAATTTTCGAAATAATAGTCTAATATAGTGTAAAAACTGCATGTGTATTTTTTGATTGATGATTAAAAAGCAGTTGCGTCTAATTGTAAATGGAAAGCCTTACTTTGTGAATATTAAGCAATTTCTTTTATTTGTGCAACTAATTGGGGGCTTGTTTTAAAATTTCAATGAAGTTTTGTTATATTGTAGTTCTCACAAAGAAACTTGCAGCTATAGCCTCATAAAAGGACATCTATTCATTTACTGTATAATTAGCAATGATATCTTCAATCTCTTGTTGTTAAAAAATGTTCAGCAAATCAAATCATGAGTTCAGTGAATCGTTACATCCCTACCAAATTACAAAAGTTATAAAGAACTGCATGTACATCACATTTTAAAGGCGCAGTTAACCCAAAAGCGAACATTCTGTCATCATGTACTCACCCATTCACTTGTCACAAACCTGTTTGAGTTTTTATTTTTTTCCTGTTGAACACAAAAAAAGATAGTTAGAAAAATGTTGAAACCTGTAACCATTGACTTCCATAGTATTTAATTTTCTACTATGGTAGTCTATGGTTACCAATTTCTAACATTTTTCAAAATAGCTTCTTTGGGACCCCCTGTGTACAACTGCAGCTTTGATTGTATGAACAGACTTTGTTTTTGTTGTCTCTCATGCAGAAGGATGAAGAAGAAGAGCGGAGGAAAAGAAGACGAGAGAAAAACAAAGTGGCGGCAGCAAGATGTCGAAACAAAAAGAAAGAACGGACTGAGTATCTGCAAAAGGTAAACATCTCAGAAGCAAGTCAACCTGTAGCACAAACATACAGTATTAATTAATGCAAAGTAATTAATTACTGATTGCTAATCACATCATTATAATGTTATTTAATTTACTTTTCTAATTACTTTGTCTAAAAAGTAGCTTAATTGCTCATGAAGTAATTTAAATACTTGACTACATAATGTAAATCACTACATAAAATCCATATGAATCTCAACACAGACAATAGAAATTAAACTCTTTGGTAACACTTTACAATAAGGTTCTATTAGTTAATGTTAGTTAATGTATTTACTAACATGAAGAAACAATGAACAAAACCTTTATTATGGTATTTATCCTTTTTAAATGTTAGTTAATTGAAATAAAATTATTTATTGTTAGTGCATTAAGTTAGAGATAAAGTACGACAGGCTTAGACTGAAGGGCTTTATTCTGCGAGAACAACCGCCTGGATGTACTTTATCCTGGTTGTTACACTGCTACTTGCCACAAATCATTATTCTGAGTTCATTCATTCATTCATTTTCTTTTCGGCTTAGTCCCTTTATTAATCTGGGGTCGCCACAGCGGAATGAACCGCCAACTTATCCAGCACATGTTTTACACAGCGGATGCCCTTCCAGCTGCAACCCATCACTGAGAAACACCCATACACTTCCATTCACACACATACACTACGGACAATTTAGCTTACCCAATTCACCTATACCGCATGTCTTTGGACTTGTGGGGGAAACCGGAGCACCCACACAGCAATTCCACACAGAAATGCCAACTGACCCAGCCGAGGCTCGAAATAGCGACCTTCTTGCTGTGAGGCGAGAGCGCTACCCACTGCGCCACAGTGCTGCCCTTATTCTGAGTTGTAATAGTTTATTAATTCTTTAATTAATCTCAAAGCTGACAAACATAAGCAGCGGTTGTTATCTTGGATTAACATACCTCGGAATGTCGCGACTGACCAATCAGAATCGAGTATTCCAGAGAGCCGTGCAATAACTAATGGGAACAAGCATGAATTTGAGTTTTAATAATGCATTAGTATATGTTGAACTATGATTAATAAATGCCATACAAGTATTGTTATTATTATTAGTTATTAGTTCATTATTAGTTCATGTTAGTACTGACATTAACTAATGAAATGTCACTGTAATGAGACTAATTCTTTAAATGTGAGTCAAATCGGACCTTTTAGCTTTGTTAAAAATTGTAATAAGATGGTAAACATCATATGTATCAAAACACGAAAGGTTTCAGAGTAATGACACGATATTTCATACCTTCCATGTATTAGCATTACATTCTTACTAAGAATTAAGAATGTTCAATCATTTTGATAAAGGTTATCTTCTTTTATTAAAAGCAGTGCAGGAGTTTCCTCAATTAAAGGAGGTCAACGTATTAGTAATATTGCCAATGTTTATTGCCTAGTAATATGGCTTCAGCTTAAAAGCCTTCCTCAGGGCCTAAAACACACATCACACGAAGACATTTAACAAATATTTGAAAAAGGCATCTCCATATTCGAGCACACATTAGAAAGAGCCGACGAATCAGACTCAAGCAGGAGTTTCCAGCACAAGTCGCAATCACATGATGAAAGTAAACCCACATCAAATCAACACACAATCAGGCAATACATCTAAAAAACATCTCAAACAACATCACAGATTTTCTTTATACATTCTGAGTTATTCATGAAATATATTCGGATAACAAAAGTACTCTAATTGCTCTGCTTTTCTGAATTGGTTTATCCAGAACTGTTGAATTTATTTACAGTATAGTAAGGCAAGCACATTTTAAGTAACTGTGCTTAAATTACCTAAAAATGACAAAGTAATCCCTTTATTTATCAGTGTAAAAGTAATTTAATTAGAAGTAAGCAACTACATTGCAACTAATGACACCCAGAGGGGCTTCACGGTTGCGCAGTGGGTAGCACAATCGCCTCACACGCTGATTCAAGCCCCGTTTCAGCGTGGTTTGCATGTTTCAAGCGTTTCAGTGTGGTTTGCATGTTCTCCCCGTGTTGGCGTGGGTTTCCTCTGGGTGGGTTTCCCCCACAAGTCCAAAGACATGCAGCATAGGTGAATTGGGTAAGCTAGTTTGTAGTGTATGAGTGTATGTTTCCCACTGATGGGTTGCAGCTGGAAGGGCATCCAATGTGTAAAACATATGCTGGATAAGTTGGTGGTTCATTCCGCTGTGGCGACCCCTGATTAATAAAGGAAATAAGCCGAAAAGAAAATGAATGAATGAATAATGACACCCAGCACTGCAATTAATTACGATGATGTGCTTAATAGTAAATCTCCTCTGAAGCCAGAGGGTGCTCTCGAGTCAGACAGAACAGCCAAATACACCCCGAAGAAACCCAGCAAACACCAGTCTATGGGAAATCCTTATAGCGTAGGATTAAACAGAAGATTAGACTGCTTCCGTTTGATTAAACAGAATTAATAAACACACAACCTCGACAACATGAGTTCTTCTTATTATGATTTTCCTGATTATAAAGTATGTAATGCCACTGCTTACTAGAATGCAGTTATGAAATATGACAATCGCCTGCAATTTATCGTTCAGCCCTAATTCATTCATTCAAGTACATTTTAAGTAACTGTGGTTAAATGACCTAAAAATGAAAAGGCTGTGTCCGAAATCACATACTTACCTACTACATAGTATGCTAAAAACAGTATGCGAGCCAAGTAGTATGTCCAAATTTATAGCATTCGAAAAACAGTAAGTGAGAAGGATGACCTACTTCTTCCGTCGAGATTCTGAAGTGAGCATCCGATGAATGCTACGCTATCTCATGATGCACCGTGAGAGAATTCATGAATGGTAGTGAAGAGACGCAACTGACGTGGGTAGGTCATGTTATAATGACAAATGGCGGATGTAGTGCATCCGAGTTCCATTCATACTGTATAGAACATACTTTTGTAACGATCGTGTAATTGAAATGTAGTACCTACTCGAGTAGTAGGCAATTTCGGATGCAGCCAAATGACGCCCTTACTTTATCAGTGTAAAAGTAATTGAATTACAGTAAGTAGTTACTTTGCAGCCAATGACACCCAGCACTGGCATTAAGTACGGTGATGTGATTAATAGTAAATCTCCTCTGAAGCCACAGGGTGCTCTCGAGTTGCACAGAACAACCATATACACCTCGTAGAACCCCAGGAAAAAAAAAAAGTGAAGCGACTGACGCGGGTAGGTCACGTGCTTATGACAAATAGTGGATGTAGAACGTCCCAATTCCATTCATACTATATAGAATGAACTTTTCTGATGGTCAAATGTAGAACCTAGCCGAGTAGTAGGCGATTTCGGACGCAGCCGAAGTAATTCCCTACTTTATCAGTGTAAAAGTAATTGAATTACAGTAACTAGTTGCTTTGCAGCCAGTACTGGTATTAATGCATGCTCAACTCTTCCGCTGAAGGAGTCTGAGCGTCTGGAGATGATGAACTCGGAGCTGAAAGCACAGATCGAGGAGCTGAAGCACGAGCGGCAGCAGCTCATACTGATGCTCAATCGTCACCGGCCCACCTGCATCGTGAGGACGGACAGCATCAAGACCCCCGAGAAAGAGGCCAATCCGCTCCTGGAGCAGGCGGAGGCCAAATGAGGAAAACCACACATTTCACATCACTGTTTACAGGTTAGCTCGTCTCCGGGCTAGCTCAAGCACTTGGCTCGAAGCACTTGGACATTTTAGGCAAGAGCGGATGGCGTTCTCTGACCTGTGAGGTTTGGAGATCTGAGACTAAACAAAGCAAAAACACAGCGACGGACGGCCTTGTCAAACTGGGGCTGTGCCTTGGCAGTTACGGATCTTTTCGGGAGTGTTTTGTTATTCCTGTGAGAGTTTTTTGTGTGTGGTCATGAAGTGCCTTATGTTTGTTAGTCCATTTCAATTCTTGGAAAGAATCAGCTTAAGCCCTGCTCACACTGTGCAGTTTCAGACACCATTTGGTCTTCTGAGAGAAATGTGGGAGAGTTTCCTGTAATCTGTGGTCTTTGATCATTGGTTTGGCATGTTCACTGAACGCCGCTTTAATGGCCGGTGCGATCAGATTGTCCCTCAGATGAAGTTCTGGCAGTTTCAGAAGATTTCAGACACTTTCCCACAGTGTGATTCAGCTGCAATAAGCGTCAATCCGAGAACCAATAGGAGTGCAGAATCTGTTGACGCAGTCAGCAAGCGTCAAACCAGCGCGGGAAAATGTCCAAACTTTTCTTTCTGGTTTTATTATTGAGGCACGACATGAGCAAAATTGCCTCTACAGTTTATGTTTACCATGAGATATCATGTCAGTACGCGAGATAGTGAAAGTGTTCTTGGATGTCCATAGCTGCATTCCAGTCCAATTTTTATGCCCTTCATTCGTTAACTTCCCTTCATAAGTGTCCACTACTGGCGGAACATCTGAATGGGTTCCCTCTCCCTCGGTCAAAATTGTGGGATCGAGGGTATGTCCATGTAAGCTCCCCTTGTTTACTTGATGAAGTGGAACACACTCTAAAATGGTGGCAGAGATTCCCTTGAGGAAACCAGTGAAGGGAAGTTCACGAGTGTGTGTCTAACTTGTGTCCTAGCTACACATGACACAACAAGATTCCAGCAACAAGCAATTTGGCTGTCAAAACCGAACGCTACATGTCAGAAACATTAAATACCAGCCACTGCACTCGCAACGAAATGGGTTATAATCGAATGAATACATATTTAACATTATGTACATAGTAGTACAAAGGCTAAGTGACAGTTCGGATTCTCATTTTTTTAAACTGTCCCAGTTATAAAGCCCATAATCAGTACCTGAGGGGCTCATTGTCATTGTAGTTTATGCTGTTGTTCTGCTGCGACGTCGCACAAACAGAAATTTCACACGTGGTCATCACAGATGGTTAGTACAAAAACTTTTGATACCTTTTATCGCATGTTACGTCACGAGTAGTTTGGACACGGTGTAAAAGTGGAGTGGAACAAAGCCCATGTTGATTGTCGTTCAATCTGACAATCTTACAGTGTGACATGGAGATTGCATTCGTGAAGTCTGGCATGCTACAGTCATATAGGATTATTAAAAATTCGCACAGTTTGAGCCGGGCTTTAGAGGCTGTTATGAATTCATGAAAGCACTCATCGAATGGAGACGCGTGTTGTGTTAACTGGATGATTCTTCATGGTTTATTCACCATTCGCTGCCTACATTTGCATTTATTCTTTATTTTTGACGCAGGCGTCATGTATGCACATATGTATGAACTGTTTACATCTTGCCAATTTATTATAGTTATCTACTCTATAAATATATATAAATATATGATTTTTATACTTCCTCTACATGGACTTATCACTAGACGTGATACATTTTATGCAACAATTTCATAACCTCAATTTCTGTGACTTATTCAGTTTGTTGTATAGCTGTGAAAACTGCAAGCAATTATTAAACAAGTGATTTTCAAATGTCATTTCGCAAAGGTTTATTGATTTAGGTGACCTGTAGCCGTTTGCGTTCTTTCACTTTTGCATGACGTCCAATTCACTTTCATTGTTTTATTTCATATTTTGTCAAAACAGTTAGTATTAGAGCTGTCTTCATTCATTCATTCATTTGGCTTAGTCTCTATTTCAGAGGTCGCCACAGCGGAATGAACCGCCGACTATTCCAGCATATGTTTTACGCAGTGGATGTCCTTCCAGCCGCAACCCAGTAGTGGGAAACACCCATACACTCTCACACACGCATTCATTTTTGTCTACCCAATTCATCTATAGCGCATGTGTTTGGACTGTAGGGGAAACCGGAGCACCCGGAGGAAACCCACGCCAACATGGGGAGAATATGCAAACTCCACACAAAAATGCCAACTGACCCAGCCGGGACTCGAACCAGCGACCTTCTTGCTGTGAGGAGACAGTGCTAACCACTGAGCCACCGTGCCGCCCATTGTTTTCAATTGAAACCATATTATTCTGCATATTATAATTATCACTGCACAAAATCATGGCTATGTTGTCATGCATGTGTTCTCATAAACTATAAACCAAGGTTATCATTGTTAACTAAAACCACGTAAACATTTGTTCGTAAGACTGTTCCACTCTTGCCTCCAATATGGCCGACTAATGACGCTTGATGAAAAGATTTCCTGTTCCTGGCTGCTGGTTTCCTCATATTAGCCTGGTTCTGTTTCAGTGATCTTCTCCAACCTGAGGTCATCTGCCCTGCACTACTATCCTACTATCCTTCCCGTATGATGGAAATATATGCGTCGGCCTACAATTTTCCAAAATGTAAAATATGTTTACTCTTAATTAAGATTTTCATTCATTCATTTTCATTTCGGCTTAGTCCCTTTATTAATCTGGTGTCGCCACAGCGGAATGAACCGCCAACTTATCCAGCATATGTTTTACGCAGTGAATGCCCTTCCAGCTGCAACCCATCACTGGGAAACATCCATACACACCCATTCACACACATACACTACGGACAATTTAGCTTACCCAATTGACCTATAGCACGTCTTTGGACTGTGGGGGAAACCGGAGCACCAGGAGGAAACCCACACCAACACGGGGAGAACATGCAAACTCCACACAGAAATGCCAACTGACCCAGCCGAGGCTCGAACGAGCGACCTTCTTGCTGTGAGGCGAACGTGCTACCCACTGCGCCAATTGTGATTTTATATTATGCTATTTTGATGTTATTTCCCTGAATTGCGGGTTTATATTGCACTATTCTGACATTATTTCTCAGAATTGCTAGTTTATATCTTGATATTTTGATGGTATTTCGAAGTTATTTCTTAGTTCTGACATTATTTTTCAGAATTTCGGGTTTATATTGCACTATTCGGATGATTTTTCTTAGAATTGCTAGTTTATATTATGCTATTTTGACAATATTTCCCTGAATTTCGGGTTTATATTGCACTATTCTGACGTTATTTCTCACAATTGCTAGTTTATATCATGCTATTTTTCAGTTATTTTTCAGTTATGACGTTATTTTTCAGAATTGTGTCTTTATTTTGCGCTATTATGACATTATTTATCGGAATTGCAAGTTTATATTGTGCTATTTTGACATTTTTTTTTCTCAGAATTGTGA
>CAIGQW010009152.1:858638-870660 GCA_903798125.1 Danio choprae
TATATCGCACTATTCTGACGTTATTTCTCAGTTCTGACATTATTTCTCAGAAGTTAACGTTTATATCGCACTATTCTGACGTTATTTCTCAGTTCTGACATTATTTCTCAGAAGTTAACGTTTATATCGCACTATTCTGACGTTATTTCTTAGAAGTGAACGTTTATATCGCACTATTCTGACGTTATTTCTCAGAAGTGAACGTTTATATCGCACTATTCTGACGTTATTTCTCAGAAGTGAACGTTTATATCGCACTATTCTGACGTTATAAGTGAACGTCAGTGCCACAAACTGCATTCATCCATGCAGAGTTCACATGCAGTTTTAGTTAGTAACCACTGAAATTTTACTTGTGAGGGACATTTTTAGGGGGCTTTCACACTAGCACTTTTGGTCTGCACCCGACTTCGGTATGTTTAGCTAGTGTGAACGTTGTCTTCTAAACTCGGGTGAGCAACCGTGAAATGTAGCAGAGTCTGGCTGAAAGAGGTGGTCTGGTGCGGTTCACTTCTGATATGAATGCAATCGTACCAAATAACGGTAGTGAACCGCCAACTGTACAACAAACTTTACTTTACATAAATGAAAACTATGTGTGTATGTCTGTGTATCACCTACCTTGGCGACAAGCGGGACTGACCCAGAGCAAACAGGGACAATGTCTGCTTGTCTCCACCAAAAACGACTTCTGCAGACATGGCGTGATGTTCTGAACGTTTTTAAGAAATGTTTGCGTCAGATAGACGCTCTCAGTGGCTCTCTGTATTTTGGTTTTGATAACAAAACCAAAAATTTCAGTAAAAGCAGAACCACCATTTTGAACGTCTCCATTTTGGGGGACTATCGAACTTTGGTTCGGACCAGGCATTCGGACCAAGTGTGAAAGCACCCTTAATATCACGTCAAAGTAAATAAATAGTTGCATTTGTTTACACAAGCTAGTTCGAGGGCTTCATGAAGTTAAATCCTTCCAGAAATATGTTTGCTATTTAGGTGTTCAGTTAACTTTAAAGTATTAATAACAATTCTTGTATTTAAAGGAGCACTCAGCGTTTTTTTTGGAAGCAGGCTAATTTTACAGCACATCTAAACTGTTGAGCGTTGTAAAATGTAAACATTAAACTGTTGAGTTTTACCATTGTTGAACCCATTCAGCCGATCTCCAGGTCTGGCAGGAGCACTTTTAGCTTAGCTTAGCATAAATCATTGAATCGGATTAGACCATTAGCATCGCGTTCAAAAATGATCAAAGATTTGCGCTAATTTCCCTATTTAAAGCTTGACTTCTGTAGTTACATGGTGTACTAAGACCAACTAAAATGAATAGTTAGCAATTATTACTATTTAAAATTAATAGTTTAGGTTTTCAGTGTAATATCGGCGAACAAACATGCTGCTTAATAAATGCAGGATAAAGGGAAGTTGTGTGAAGACGCATTACTTAAAACACACTTTCTGTAATAAATAATCATCTCACAAGGGTTTATTCCATCAGATTCGAGTGAGACCCCATCATAATCATAAACACTTAACATGTTTTATCACAGTGATACAACTGATATGCTCATGCTTTTATTATAAATATTGTCATATATTGAGCTTACTTCAATTGTGAGCACAATCAGCCGACTCACTAGCTTAGGACTTTAGAGTTCTTTTATAATCAACACAAAAGCGTCAGTAAATAAAAGTCTCGAATCCAAAGTTCTTCGTTTGACTGTTTAATTGTAAATCTTAAGGCATAAAAACTTAGGATATTTACTTTTCTTACAAATTAACTTTGCAGTTTTGCATAGGTCAAAAGACTGTGTTGCTCAAAAGTCCAGTGGCTTCTGACTGATTCCTTGGGTTCTAAATCTAACAGCCAATCAAATTACGTTACGTACATCACTGGTGAACTGTTTACATTCCAATTTCTATTTACATTTGCAACACAGGCCTTTTCTCGGATTTCTACTACATAAACTCAAAATATTATTACTTCCATAGAAATGGCTTCAACATCAATGTTACTTGTTCAATGAAAATAATTAGCGGTACTTTATTTAACTCATAATAAAGCAACATTAAATATTTGGTCAGATTAGCACAGGATAGACTTTGGTTTGCTCTTTTGTCAATAATAGGTTGCATTTTCACCTGCGGCGATGCGGTGGCGCAGTGTGTAGCACAATCGCCTCACAGCAAGAAGGTCGCTGGTTCGAGCCCCGGCTAGGTCAGTTGGCATTTCTGTGTGGAGTTTGCATGTTCTCCCCGTGTTGGTGTTGGTTTCCTCCGGGTCCTCCGGTTTCCTCCACAAGTCCAAAGACATGCGGTATAGGTGAATTGGGTAAGCTAAATTGTCTGTAGGGTATGTGTGTGAACGAGTGTGTATGGATGTTTCCCAGTGATGGGTTGCGGCTAAAAGGGCATCCGCTGCGTAAAACATAAGTTGGCGGTTCATTCCGCTGTGGCGAGCCCAGATTAATAAAGGGACTAAGCCGAAAAGCAAATGAATGAATGTGGTGAAAAGCGGGACTTTAGGAAAGTGAGTTTTTGTACCATCTGGCGGTTTAGAGGGGAATAAAAACAAATGTGCCTTAGTATTTACTATTGTATACTGTATGAAAACAGTGCACGGCGTGACTGTTGTAAGCCTGAACATCCACGAATGTCTGTGCTACTAAATAGACACATTTTTATAGTCTACATGTCAAACACTGTACCACAGTATTCACTTTTCACTATGCAATAACAGTGAAAGGGTCATTTTTACTGTAGCAAGCAAAGACAGATTCAGGATTTTGGATTCTCTTTAATTTTTTTAACAACATATTCCTAGCACATGTTGGAAATGTCGCAGCTTCAAGTAAATGCAAACTTTCAAAAGGCAAACAAATAAAACAAACCCCCCCCCCCCCAAATCTTCTTTGGGCTTGACGTGTTCGCAGATGCCTTTTCTCTGTGCTGATGTACAGTACCATGCAGAATAAAAGCACTTTACACCTCATTTAAGTTGACGTTATTTGATAAAACATTTGGTTATTTCATTATGTTCCACTTGAATCATTCTGGAGCCGTTTCCGTCTTTTGTTACAGCATTTTTTTCCCCCCTAACAGCTAGCAAGCTAATCTCGGAGCGCTGTTTAGGATTAACATCTCAAAGTCTTAAAGCCTTTCTGTCGCTCAATGACAGTTTCTGTGGTATATACACGTTCATCTCGAGGCATTGCACTTAATCCCAGAACATATCTGGGGGAAAAAACTACAAATCTTCCACAGTGATGGGAAAAAACAGTCCTTCATGTGTACAACTGTTAACAAACACTTATTTCTTTTTGGAAAAACACTCATTTTACGAGCCTCCTAGAGTTAAATGATTGACTTGAACCATTTATGTATCCATTCAGGTGACTTCTTGTTCTGGCCGGGTCACTTTTAGCTTAGCTTAGCATAATGAATTGAATCGGATTAGACCATTAGCATTTCGTTCAAAAACAAAATTCAAAAAGGAGGATTTTCCAATTTTAAATTAGAGTCTTCTGTAGTAACATCGTGTAAAAGGACTGATGGAAATGAAAAGGTACTGTTTTCTAAACCAATATTGCTAGGAACTACAGTTGAAGTCAGAATTATTAAACTCCCTGAATTATTAGCCCCCCTGTTTATTTTATTCCCCAATTTCTGTTTAACGGAGAGAAGATTTTTTTTCAACACCGTTATAAACATAATAGTTCTAATAACTCATTTCTAATAACTCATTTATTTTATCTTTGCCATGATGACAGTAAATAATAATTGACTACATATTTTTCAAGACACTTCTACACAGCTTAAAGTGACATTTAAAGGCTTTACTAGGTAACTTAGGTTAACTAGGCAGGATAGGGTAATTAGGCAAGTTATTGTATAATGATGGTTTGTTCTGTAAACTATCGAGAAAAAAAATATAGCTTAAAGAGGCTAATAATATTAACCTTAAAGTGGTTTTAAAAAAATTAAAAACTGCTTTTATTCTAGCCTAAATAAAACAAACAAGACTTTCTCCAGAAGAAAAAATATTATCAGACATACTGTGAAGATTTCCTTGCCCTGTTAAACATCATTTGGGAAATATTTAAAAAAGAAACAAAATTTCAAAGGGGGTTTAATAATTCTGATTTAAACTGTATACTCTCATTATTATAGCGTAATAGTCAAGAAACGTTGCTGCCGTACCATTGCAAACTTATATTACGCACTGTCGCACTCCATCACGTAACACAACAGATTTAGTACAATTTGATGTATTCAACCAGTGTTTTAAAAGGAAAAGATCTTTTTTTTTTTTTATTTGAATCAAATGCTAATGGTCTAATCCGATTCAATTCATTATGCTAAGCTAAGCTAAGCTAAAAGTGACCCCACCAGAACAAGAAATCGGCTGAATGCATTAAAAAATGGTCAACTGTTTAACCCTAAAACAAGCCTTTAAATAAAAAAAGTGGAGAGTTCCTTTAAAGCCTACGCCGCAAAAACCACAGTCTTCCTGGGAATGAGGGAATATACAAGTTATGGGTCTGAAAGGTAGTAAAAGGCATTTATATACATATTGTCTCTGGTTTTTGTTGATACCTCAATGCAACATTCTGGAAAAGTAAAGCAACCCAAGATGTCACGAAGCAGCCGACCTATGCCATGTGAAGTCAATGGCCGTGTCCGAAAACGCTTGTTGCGAAGCCGACTTAAATTTGCCAGGCGAGATGTTCTTTTCCACAGCAAAACAGTGAGGTCAGACGTTTTAGACATGGCCATGTTGGACTCTTTCCAGAGCAGCACCTTCAACTACAACAGTGTGCAAATGTTTTCACCTCGAGCTCAGCAACCTCACTAAACTCCGCCCCTTACTCCGCCTCTCCCGTGAGCTCTCAAAGTCAGGTGACCAGCTGCGGCTCCCAGGATTGGCTGGCCACCTGGGGGCGGCACTGAGCGATGGCTGGAGGGCCTGAGGGTGGCTGGCTGTCCAGACACAAGCCGCTGATCATATGCTGAAGCGCCGGACCCCGAGGCTTCCATTTCTACAAGCAAAGACACAAGCATTAATAACATGTACATCACACCATTTCTACCATACTTGCTTTCTTGAAACGGTCATTTTTAGGTGAAATGACTTTAAATGACTTTAATTTAAAAGTTTACGCACTGGCATAATACAAATCAATACTGACACGTTCAATTAAATTGACGTCTTTCAAAATGGGACATTGACAACAGACTGACTGACCATACACTTTTTGTTGGAGTATTAGCTATATGTTACAATAGTATATAGTACTTTTTGTCCAGTGTTGTCTATTAAAGAAAGACGAATAAATATTTTAACTCAAATTTTGAAATAAATAAATAAGACAACAGCACGGATATGAACCGCCAACTTATCCAGCATATGTTTTACGCAGCGGATGCCCTTCCAGCTGCAACCCATCACTGGGAAACATCCATACAAACTCATCCACACACATACACTACGGACAATTTAGCTTACCCAATTCACCTACAGCGCATGTCTTTGGACTTGTGGGGGAAACCGGAGCACCCGGATGAAACCCACGTCAACGCGGGGAGAACATGCAAACTCCACACAGAAATGCCAACTGACCCAGCCAGGACTCGAACCAGCAACCTTCTTGCTGTGAGGCAATTGTGCTACCCACTGCGCCACCGTGCTGCCCGCTACATAACTACTAATGCGCTTTTCCATTCTGAGAACGCAAGGCGCACCACACTGCATTTTTTTGTTGACAAGAAGAAAAATAAAAGTGTGCTGCACTTTTAACCTTCCCCCTCATCTCTATTGCCAGACTGACTTGTTTCCAGGCCTGCTGCGTTTTATTAATATTGTGATATTCAAGATTTGTGAAGTCATACAGGAAACACCTCCATCTTTAAAAGTCTCTGTAGTCATCTTGACAACGCAAACACTGCTGTCACCTCAAGGGAAATGTCGCAACTATCTTTTGCTTTTATTTGATTGGAGAATGAGCGTGAAAAGCGAGCTGCGACAGCCGCGTCTTTTTCAGAGTTGACCTTTTTAGCAACTGCAGGCACACAGAGCGCAACGGCAAAAACGCGAGGCGCAGCAGGCGGTAAATAGCAGGGTGGATAAGCGGCCATTCAAAAAAGGCATCTCTAATCACAAAAAAGGTCTAATTTTCTAATATGTATCAATGATCTATGCTAAGCTAAGCTAGGCTAAGCTAAAAGTGCTCCCGCCGGACCCAGTGATGGATTTAAAAATGATAAAACTCAACTGTTTTAAGTCTAGGAGTGATGTTGAATGAGTCTATTTTCCAAAAAAAAGTGGAGAGAGTGTGCAAAATAAAACCTCAGATGAACAACAACAGATAGCATTAACGAGAATAAGTCAGGCAGTGCTAATCAAATCCCTGAACTGATCTGATGCCCGAACAACTGCCCTAGTTCAAATCTTCCATTATTCATGTTATAAGCCATACCCGTCTTGATTCCCAGGGTACCCTTTAAAGCTCTCGTCATCGTACGCAAAGACTGCATCATAAGAGATTGGAGACTGCCTGATCTGTTTGTTAGGGATGTTGTTTTGATTTCTGAAGATATCCTAAATCAGCCAAACATGACTGAATGGACGGGAGCGGAGGTCAGACCGATGAAACATGAAGGGGGGGGTGGAAGATAAAAGCCAGTCCTTCTGAGCCAGCTAAGCCTATAAGTGGAAGCATATGCAGTGGGCTTATGGGGAGACGTGTGTTTGCGGCTGAAAGCTTTGAGTTGTAAACTGATGGAGGAAGAGTTATAAAGCAAAGTGTAAAAGAAAACTGCAGCTTTTATGAGGGACAACCTTTAAGCTACGTCTACACTCATCCAGGTACATTTGAAAATGCCATTTTCGTTGAACACTCCATGTCCACAATAACGTTTCCAATTCTTTTCGTCATTCAAACTAAAGCAACTGAAAACGATTTCGTTCATGTACTGCGCATGCACACAGACGCCAGACACTTCTACCTGCGTCATATCCACCTGCTGTTTATTTACTTTACATCTCTTTGAAACGTTGCGGCAAAATGTACGGTCTGTAAAGCAACTGTGGTCTGCTTCTGCCGCTGAACAACAGCTCCCAGTAAACATTCTGTGTCCTCTGTAGAGAGGCAATAATCTTTAATGAAGCTGAAAAAATGGATAGCATCCGAAACATCTGCTTTACAATGTTGTCCACCATCTTAGCAGAATTGGTCACATGACTGCGTCACATGACTAAAATGCGTCATCGTTTTCGAACACCTCCATTTTCACAGTCCACACTGCAACACAAAAATGGCATTTTTAAATGTATCCACTTCGGACAGCGTTTTCATCCAAAAAGGTATGTTTTGGTTTCCTAAAAACACAGTCTCAGTGTGAAGCCGGGAACACTTCCCAAAAGAACACTTCCCAAAACTTCCCAAAATTATAATTTGACGGGCATCTACTCTTTGTTAGTCTGTTTTTCATTATCCTGAGGTTTCCATAATCCTAGATCAGGCCGTATCCAGAGCAGATGCTGTGGTGGTCATGGACGAGTGGAGAGCATGAGAGAGATTCCTGAAAGACCCCAGTGACAGACGAGTCTCCGCATTGATCCCATGGGCCAGCCTGTACACCCATCGGTGACCTACTCACACCTGCAGCTTCTCCACGATGGACGTTCAGCTTCTCCAGCCCCCGGCGCATAGACTGCAGCTCTGCACAGGAAGTTTGGCCAGAGGAGAATTGGTCGTGCCCAACTGAGCCTGGTTTCTCTCCAGGTTTTTTTCCTTCACTTTCGTCACTTGGTGAAGTTTGTTCCTCGCCGCTGTCGTCACTGGCTTGCTTGGTTTTGGGACTTGGAACTTGTGGAGCTGCGCATCGATGGATTTGCTCTTCAGCGTTTGGACTTCCAGCAGTGAAAATTAAACCACACTGAACTGAACTAAACTGAAATCTGAAAACTGGCCTGACACAGGTTCAATTTACCAGAACTTCTATGTTAAGCTGCTTTGACACAATCTACATTGTAAAAGCGCTATAGAAATAAAGATGAATTGAATTGTATTGACTTAAAGGGAAGGCCGAAACGAAGGGAAAAACATGTTTTAGTGTGGACATGGCCTTAATCTTCAGCTTGAAATAACGTCAGTGAACTTTTGAGCTCAAATTCTTCTGAAACATGCGGACGTCAAACATACATGTGATTTGTTTTCATTAAGGTCATCCAAACTCTAGCTGTCCGTGGATCAGTAGCGTGTTCACGCACCTGTCTGGACTCTTTGATGTTGCAGGGCTCCAGTCTGACCTTTGACCCTGCAGTGAAGGCCGTGATGGCCAAACACAGGTCATGTTGACGAATCTGAGGCTCAATCAGGCTCCACTTCTGAGAAAAGAGAAGAGATGCATCATGGGTAATGCATAATGATAATTGTGTAGTAATTTATTTGTGATTCTAGTACTGAAGGAACATTTTGTGTCTCCATGAACAACCGTCTATCACTTTTCAAAGACATAAATTAAACTGTTTTGAATAATAATACTCAAGTTACTCCTAAAAATAATGCTTATGTGTATTTAGAGAGATTTTGTATTTAAAATATGAACTTAGACTCCTGCTATACTTATTTTTGACGGTCTCTGCATCCAGAATCATACATTCAGCTTCGATTATCATGAAATTCATTCATTCATTTTCTTTTCGGCTTAGTCCCTTTATTAATCTGGGGTCGCCACAGCGGAATGAACCGCCAACTGATCCAGCATATGTTTTACGCTGCGGATGCTCTTCCAGCTGCAACCCATCACTGGGAAACATCCATACACTCTCATTGACACACATACACTACGGACATTTTTAGCTTACCCAATTCACCTATAGCGCATGTCTTTGGATTTGTGGGGGAAACCGGAGCACAAGGAGTTATCATAAAATAAAAATGTCTAATTTTCATGTTTTTGTGTGTGTTTACTAAATTTTGCCTGAAACATCAGTTTAAAAAATACATTTTGTATGTGTCTCTACGTTATGGTGGTTAAAAAAGGCAGAACACTCTGTAAAGCGCTGATAGAAAAAGCATGTGAATTGCTCCAAGTGACTCGCTCCTTCCTCTGGCGGAAAACTCTGGAAGGCACTGAGGCCTGTCATTATGCTTCACTCATTTGTAGAAAATGTTTAGGATACACCGATAGTAGATTAATTATGTCAACTCTGTTATTGTAAACTTCTCATTTTGAAAACAATAACATGATGAAAATAAATTAGAAGTATTAGAATAGTCTTAGAAATGCCACGTGGTGTCTGGTTTGAGCTTAGCATGTTAAGCTAAAGCACAAAAATGCTGGAACATGTCAACTCTGTTATGGTTTAAAATAAGTTAAACAACAATTAATGACAGAATCAAATGCTACCTGTCATATTAAATGCATTAATTATAGAATCATTCATTGATTCATTTTCCTTCGGCTTAGTGCCTTATTTATCAGGGGTCGCCACAGCGGAATGAACCGCCAACTATTCCGGCATATGTTTTACGCAGCGGATGCCCTTCCAGCCGCTTGTGTTTGGACTGTGGGGGAAACCGAAGCACCAGGGAGGAAACCCAAGCAAACACGGAAAGAACATGCAAACTCCACACAGAAATGCCAACTGGTGCAGCCGGGACTTAAACCAGCGACCTTCTTGCTGTGAGGCGACAGTGCTAACCACTCTGCCACCGTGCCACCCATTCTAGAATCAGTTTACTATAAATTAGACATTTCAATGTCATTGTGGTTTAAGGAAAATGAATGAAAAACGCCTGAAAGGACCCTTACTTTACCTGATTACATTAATGTCCTTCCTTGGGTAATTAAAGATTCAAGTTCTTTATTGTACACTGATAATAATGTACTTTTTTGTGTCTGGCTCTAAAAAGCTGAAACAAATCTATTGTTTATGCGGAAATCAGGACAAACTAGTCTCTTCTGTTTCCAAAACGTATCTTCATGCCATAATTTTGTCCACCTTGTCATACTGTTTGCCCGTCAACAAATGAAATCTTGGAGCCGGTAGCTAGACTGTACAATAGGGTCTATAAGATCCACGACAGACTTTCTGGATGGACACATCACTGCTTTGCTCTATCACTCCCTAATGCTTTATCGTTTCAAAATGACACTATGAACACTGGGACCGAATTGTACTATCAAATTTTAAACAGTACCACCTCAGCAGCTCTTTGTGCTTTAATACAAGGACTGATCGTTCCACCAGGTCTGTAACAAATGAATCAAAAAAAGCTTTCCTTAATTACCCTGAGACAAGAATCGATAGTTTTAGAACAACATTGGTGAAACTTGACTATATTATCAATATATATATTACAGTACTGTGCAAAAGTCCTAAGCACTATACCAGCTTTGTTGGCCTAAGAGTTTTACACAAAACATAATCAATCAGGGGCAGCACGGTGGCGCAGTGGGTAGCACAATTGCCTCACAGCAAGAAGGTCGCTGGTTCGAGCCCCGGCTGGGTCAGTTGGCATTTCTGTGTGGAGTTTGCATGTTCTCCCCGTGTTTGCGTGGGTTTCCTCCGGGTGCTCCGGTTTCCCCCACAAGTCCAAAGACATGCGGTATAGGTGAATTGGGTAAGCTAAATTGTCCGTAGTGTATGAGTGTGAATGGGTGTGTATGGATGTTTCCCAGAGATGGGTTGCAGCTGGAAGGGCATCCGCTGCGTAAAACATATGCTGGATAAGTTGGCGGTTCATTCCGCTGTGGCGACCCCAGATTAATAAATGGACTAAGCCGAAAAGAAAATGAATGAACGAATGAATAATCAATCAGAAAATATAGGAAATATGTACAAAAAAACAACAACAACAGCACAACATTTCCTCTTCAAGCAAAGGTCGATGTTTAATGTGGCTTTCCTTGGCACTGTTCTGACATTTTCTGAAATGATGTGCTGTGTAATAATATCAGCCTCCTTTTAGCACTTTCCAGAGTTCTTCTTTAGGTATAGAGTGTCATATCTTTCTTTTTCTGTCCGGGTGATCTCATACAGCCTCAATAATATTCAGCTCTGGACCCTGTGGAGGCCATTTCATGAATGTCTGTGTTTCATCAGCTGTTTTCTTTCTCCAAATAGGATTTCTCGGCAACTAGCGGATCATTACATGCTGAAAATGAAAACTATTACCACTGAAGTCCTTTCCAGAAGGTACGGAATAATGGATTAAAACCTATCTGTACTTTCAACATTCACAATTCCATCAATTCAGACATTATTGCTAACAACATCGTCTTTCCCATGTCCTAAACAACTAATCCAAAATAACTCAAACTCTAACCTAACCTAACTCCTATCCTAAAAAAACATACATCAACTGAAAGATCATTTATTCACTCTATATGAATCTCAATAAATAAAAAAAAAAGACAAAGATGTACACTTATGACTGGGTTTGTGGTAAAGGGTACCATGTCTTTACCTGTGAGGCTGGTATACTGGATGTGCTCCTACATTCAGCTAAACCCAAACTGTCAGTGCCGTGGCTCTCCAGACACAGACCACCCTGTTTGAGAAGACTGTACGCCGCCTCCTGCTCTGGGATTCTGGCAAACACACGTAAAATAGCATTTAATAATTCACGCAAAATCTTAATTTAAGTTTTTCACTGCTCAGACGCAGTGCGGTGAATGTGACTCACTTGAGTTCAGGATACACGTTCTCCAGATACCATCGGAAAGAGTTGCAGTTCAACTTCCTTTTCAGAGCAAGCCGGTCTGCAATACTGTACAGACAGACAGAAACCGGTTAGTCAGTGCTTTCTTTCTATGTAGTTTCCTTCACATCATTTGTCCCAGTAAGTGTTTTGTTGTTGGTTGCTTTTGGATTTCTATTGTGTTCACCTGTTCCTTGTTTGCCCCTGTACATTTATAGCCACTTAAACAGTCTTTTTCTCATCATTATGTTGGTTTGTGGCTTGTATTTCTGAATGTTTCGGACAGATTTGTCCACTTGCAGAATGTAAAT
>CAIGQW010009152.1:888386-901111 GCA_903798125.1 Danio choprae
CAATGAATTGTTCAATCAGTAAGCTGTTCAATCAATCAATCAGTCAATGAGTTGTTCAATCAATCAACCAAGTAATTGTTCAGTAAATTAATTGTTCAATCAATCAAATGATCAATCAGTCAATCAATAATTAAATCAATCAACTGATCAATTTATGAATTAGTCAGCCAAGCGACCAAATTAGGAATTGGAATAACTATAAAGGCTGTGCTGTGAACTCACTGAAGCTAAGCAGGACTGAGCCTGGTCAGTACCTAGATGGGAGACCACATAGGAAAACTAGGTTACTGTTGGAAGTGGTGTGGGTGAGGCCAGCAGGGGGCGCTCAACCTGCAGTCTCTGTGTGGGTCCTAATGCCCCAGTATAGTGAAGGGGATTCTATACTGCTCATTGAGCGCAGTCTTTCAAATGAGACGTTAAACCGAGGTCCTGACTCTCTGTGGTCATTAAAAATCCCATGGCACTTCTCGTAAAGAGTAGGGGTGTAACCCAGGTGTACTGGCCAAATTTCCTCCATCTGCCCTTACGATTATGGCCTCCCAATCATCCTGAATTGGCTCTATCACTGTCTCTCCACTCCACCCATTGCTGGTGAGTGGTGTGCGTACTGGCGCCATTGTCCTGTGGCTGCCGTCGCAGCAGTGCTGCACACTGGTGGTGATGTGGAGAGACCCCCCTCATGATTGTGACTCGCTTTGGGTGTATGGCCATACACAATAAATGCGCTATATAAATACACATTACATTACACTCAAGAGAATCTGACATACATATACATACATATACATATATATAATATATATATTTTATTAGTATTATTAAAGGTGTCAGACTGATATAAGTGTGAAAAAGTGACGACAATTTATTATTTTGTGGTGAACCGAGCCTTTATTAGCTATCTGTTGTGTGGTTTGTGTGTGTGTGTGTGTGTGTGTGTGTGTGTGTGTGATGTGAGCACACCTCTTTGACTCTCTGGATCATGGGCTGCAGCCAGTCAGCGTTGACCTCGCAGTGGCTGTCCAGGAAGGTCAGGATGGAGGCTGAAGCTGCAGATGCTCCTCTGACCCGAGACCTGATCAGACCTGAGCAACACGCGTTCATTAGACACATACCAGAGCCCAGGCCATCACACATTCACTGCTCCACAATAAACCTCTAAAGAACAAATGAAGCTCATAGTTCATATATATATGGACATATATAGAGAAACAAGGTCTATATATAAACGGCAGAAAACGGTCAAACTACTGTACTGTAAAGAAGAATAATGTAATAATAAAATATCAGTTTGCAACATGAAGTAGCATAACAAGCTGTTTATAATGCCAAAAAAATCAATGGAAGTGAATGAGATTGGAAGTGTTGAGCCAAAAAGATTACAATGGCTGTGTCTGCTTGTACGTAGAGAATAAGGTCAATAGTCCTCTATTATATATACCCAAGCTGTTACTGAACTGAATCAACATTCCCCATATCTAGAAATCTAATACATAGAAATATATCTAAATTACCTTTATCACATACAAGTTCATATCTGGATTTCACATATATAAAATACACGTCATATATGCAACATATATTTCAAAATATTACATGTTCTTCAACCATTGAAGCCAAATATTATTAGATATAATTATTTATACAACAGTTCTGTCTGGTTCTCCAATCTGATTGGCTGATAGCCGTGCGATATTCTGCAAACAACAGCACTCATACAGCCTCTTCACCCTTGTGTATTACTCCGCCCACATACAGCGACAAGCAGAGGACACTCTACAGTTTGACAAATATTGCTGCTGTTGGACAACATAATGTACTTATGAGGCTTTTTTTAGGCTAGAATGCAGTTGTTTAGATTGCAACTATGCAGTTTATTTATAAGTATAGTGCCTACTTTATATATTTATAATTTCGGCAATTCATCAACCTGTCATACTGAGCAGACCAAAGAAATGACGGTTGACATCCCGCCACAAGATGACGACAGAGACTGCATAATAAGTCCTTAGAGGGAGAAAATCTCAGCGTTTTCTCATCATAAGTTTCAAACTACAGCTGAACAATCATTATAAAGCAGGTAAGTAGCATTGTAAGTCGATCTCTCTCTTTTGTATGTTGTAGTGCTGTATTTATACCACAGAAACTGGTAGCCTTTAATTTGCTTTGGCTTTTTCAGGGTTAATTATTGTGATATCCTGATTGCAACAGAGAAATACTGGGAAATCTCTGTAGACTGATGGCATTTCATGCTGTTCAGCCTTATAATCTTAAAATGTGAGCAAAATCACCTGTTTTGTCATCACTTTAGACATTACGCTAGAGAATCATTCAGACACTAGCTCTAAAGTGACGTTTGTGAAGTAGCAACGGTTTCTGCTGTTCTGACGGTCAGCTGCAGATGTGAATGAATTGCGGAAGAAAGTAGTTCCTTGTGCAAAAGAGTTTGAGACTCACAGTGTTTGATTTTTTTTTATTCACACGATTATGCTGTCGAACTGTTGTTTAAATGCAATATCCCACTCATAGCAGTGCGATATAGCTGTCTATAGTCACTGGTGGGACACTAAGGCACTCTGCCTGCAGCCTCGAGCCAACACACACATCCCACCAGTGCCGATATACAGCCATATCGCACTGCTACGAGTGGGATATTGCTCATATATGGTATATAGGTTCATATATGCTCATAAATGGCCATATATGAACACATATAAAATTATAGCTAATATATTTAAACATATAAACATATTTGCAATTCCAATGGTTAAAAAAATATGTAAACATCTAGTATTTCAAAATCTATGTTGCATATATAACATTTTATATCCAAATATGAACTTGTATGTCATATAATTTGCCTATAATTCCATGCATCAGATTTTAATATGGGTGAAATTTGTCCATTGATCCTGCTGTTTTCTTATTTATCACTGTAGTGCTGCTCGGAATCAATCTGAACAGTTTAGAGTGCTGTAGAAATGAAGTAGTCTTGACATACTGTAACATTCAGCATATTTTATGGCGGTTTTATCTCTTATTTCCTTCATACCTTCTCTGCGTTCATTTCTCAAGCAGCGAACCTTCGGGATCTGAGAGAGCAGCCGACAGTCTTCAGCTACAGAGAGAAAGAGAGACACGTCAGATTAGCCAGAATGCACCAATGAGCATCCCGAAGGAGTGTGTGTATCAACACCTCAAATTAAAGGGATAGTTCACCCAAAAAAGGTCAATTTACACTCTTTACTCATCCTCAGGAGTTTATCGAATAAATCAGCGTTTCCATTAAAGAGTCAAAGAGAAGAAAATCGTCACTTCCTGATTATCTGGCGGCAAATATCAAAGGGAAATTGAATTCGCTGTGGTAGGAGATGTGCTGTGGTTTTTTCTTATATAATAAATTTACGCAATGAACGCGTTGGTGGCTTTTAGATGAGTGAGATAGTGTTTGGGAGCGCAGATGATCAAGACAGGTGTGGAGGTAATAATAATATAATAATAATCCTGAACCACTGTGATGACAGACTTTGGCTGAGGGATTTTAAAATGACCAAAACAACATTTCAGATGTTTTACTATGTGCTCAAAATGCTGGTTTGTCCATTAACGCTGTCCCCATCATGACTATTGGAATTAATTCGGTAACAGAAAACGTTTTTCCCCTCCAACACGGTACATTTTTAAACACGTACTTAATGGACGTGGGTGACCGTTACACTTGAGTCTTGCGTCTTTTGAAGCGTCGCACATAAGAACGCTGCATTTTTTTGTGGATGCGTCAAGTTAAAAAAATCTTGCTCGTTGTTTGCAAAAGACCTCTAGCTTCGTTGCTAAATGGCTAACATGGATTTTATTGAGAGAGTAGCTGTGATTTATGTGCTTTAGGAAGGCTGAAAAACAGCGTAGATTTGTCCACTAGATCCCTTTCAGAGGTGCAGCAGCTCTGTGAGTTCATCAACTACTCCAGAAACTGTACCTGGATGATGGAAGCTTTCAGTGGTGCTTCCGACTGAGCCGAGCCCAGTTTGATGAGCTGTTGTCCGGTGTCGGCAAGAGGATTTCCCCTCAGGACACCAGCAACAGGCATGACGTCATAAGAGCACGCTCCTGATTGGTTAATGCGGTGCAAATGTCCGCTAAAGGTCAGATTTTCCAACTCGATCGATTCGCGCCAAACACGCAAAGCGCTCAACTAGCGCCGCAGGATGTCTATTCACGTCTTTGCATTCACTTAACATGTAAATCACTCGCGCTTGACGCTTCATCCGCATCTGTTGTGAACGTAGCATCAGGCTGCGTGTACACTGAAGCGATTTTTCTCAAACTCAGCATTTGTTTCTGCTGTTGTCAATGGTAGTGTCGTGTTTTTTAAGTGCCTGCGGCGTAGCGAGAGGTTGAGCGGACGTTTTTCTGTTAGCAATGAATGCTCTGCTTTTCTTTCAGCCACTGCAAGTTGAAAAACACAGCGCCCATCAGGGTCACTTTTGAGCTAGCCGTCCAATCACATTAGAGGAGGGGCGGGACAATACCACACAACTGTCAACAAATAACAAATCGGCTAAAGACTTTCAACTCGCAACAGTACAGTGGGGATACTCTAGCATATCAACCGACTGATAAAAACACTGCGCTGCCAAAACACTCACAGATGAGCAGTTTTAGATCAATGTTTACGTTTCTGCAGTGCCAAACACAATTCGCTTGACAAAATGCACATAAAAATAGGTGGATGGAAACACAGTTACTGACACCCATAGTAGGAAAAACAAATACTATGGAAGCCAATGATTACAGGTTTCTGGACTATTTCTAAATTATCGTGTTTAACAGAAGAAAGAAACCCAAAGCAGTGAAGGGTGAGTAAATAACGACAGATTTTTATTCTGGGTGAACTATCCCTTTGATATAAAACGTTAACAGGAAAGCATATAACAGACAAGAGCCACATAAACACTCTCACATACACACACACACACACACATAGCCGTATGTGCGAGTGACCTTTGAGGAGGAAGGATTAATTACAGCTGGATCACAACACACAAATCAGGTAAATCTAGACCTCTAGAGGAACCGCAGTGAAAATGAAACCCCCTGACAGGCCAGACACCAGTAGCAGAGCTGCTTCAGCTCTTTAATTAAATGATATTCATTCGCTTTCCCTGCACTAATGCTTATTGAACATCTGCATTCTTCTGGTGATGCGGTTCAGTGGAAACACACTGTTTTCAACTCGAGCTGAATGCGTCGGCTGATACTCTGATGTGAATACAGTCAAATTTCTACATAGTCAAACCAGCAATACTGTGAAATGCAATTAGACTTTAAAGTTCATGTGAACGGACGTTGCTCAGACTTTAATTTCAGGATGTTGAGGTACTTCCAACTATAACTGGAATATTGAGTAGGAGGCGGGGCTTTCTTAATGCGCATCATTCCCTCATAGCAAATTAATGGTAAGAGGGGCGTGGCTCAGAATATTGTGGCCGAAGCATCAAACTGACATCACCAGAGAAGGACTGCCTATGTGCACTAGTCAAATAAACACTGTAAATTTAGATTCCATATGGACTTTAAAATAAATAGTACATCGTTATTTACTCCTGTAATGTAAATCTGACCTTTTTATCAGTCTTCTGTGTCACACGATCCCTCAGAAGGGAAAAAAAGAGATTAGTTGCTTCAAAAACATGAGTAAACCTGTTGTAACTTGTAACTATTAAGTTGGCTTTACTACATTTTTATGATTATGCACATATGTCCATTAAGGCAACCATTTTTACTCGCTTTTTTAAAGTCAACTAATCGCTTTTTACATTGTGAAGCTAAATCATTATCAGTTATTATTAGTGCTAAGTTATTAATAATGATTCTTATGTTATAATTATAGCGTAATATTATCGTGGAAGCCATGATTTCTTTCAAAATTCACTCATTCATTCATTCATTTTCATTTCGGCTTAGTCCCTTTATTAATCTGGGGTCGCCACAGCGGAATGAACCGCCAACTTATCCAGCATATGTTTTACGCAGCGAATGCCCTTCCAGCTGCAACCCATCACTGAGAAACATCCACACACACCCATTCACACACATACACTACGGCCAATTTAGCTTACCCAATTCACCTATACCGCATGTCTTTGGACTTGTGGGGGAAACCGGAGCACCCGGAGGAAACCCACGCCAACACGGGGAGAACATGCAAACTCCACACAGAAATGCCAACTGATCCAGCCGAGGCTCGAACCAGCGACCTTCTTGCTGTGAGGCGATCGTGCTACCCACTGCGCCACCGTGAGGCCCTTCTTTCAAAATACTTTTATAAAACAAATAAAAGCAACGTTTGTAACAATTTGCTTGAAAAAGTACGAGTTATATATATTTTTTATCTCTTACTCTAACGTTTTAAGACTCACGGTTTCAACGAAATGATGACTCAGCTAAAATAAGTTTCCAACATCGATAATAAGAACAACAAATGTCAAAAGTAGCAAATCATCATATCAAAAGGATCTGAACGCTGGAGTAATGAGGCTGAAAATGTTGCTTAGTCTCACTGAAATAAACTATAGCTTAAAACACACATATAGAAAACATATTTATATGCCACAATTTTGATAAAATAAATACACCCTGGGCCTCACGGTGGCGCAGTGGGTAGCACGTTCGCCTCACAGCAAGAAGGTCGCTGGTTCGAGCCTCGGCTGGGTCAGTTGGCATTTCTGTGTGGAGTTTGCATGTTCTCCCCGTGTTCGCGTGGGTTTTCCCCACAAGTCCAAAGACATGCGGTACAGGTGAATTGGGTAAGCTAAATTGTCCGTAGTGTATGTGTGGCAATGAGTGTGTATGGATGTTTCCCAGTGATGGGTTGCAGCTGGAAGGGCATCCGCTGCGTAAAACATATGCTGGATAAGTTGGCGGTTCATTCCGCTGTGGCAACCCCAGATTAATAAAGGGACTAAGCCGAAATGAAAATGAATGAATTAATGAATGAAAGTTGGCGGTTCATTCCGCTGTGGCGACCCCAGATTAATAAAGGGACTAAGCTGAAATGAAAATGAATGAATGAATGAATAAATACACCCTAAGTGAGCAGAAGAAATTAGTTTCAAGAAACATCTTTAAAAATACAAAGACTTCTATATTTTCTAACGCATGACTAAAATCATTGTGGTAAAACAAAACTATTTAATCAACCAATAGAGATCCAGAATTATTCATCACAATCAGAACTAGAATTGAATTCGTTCAGTGTGTCCATATCTGCCAGAAAACATGGCTTTATTGCACACACACTTGTATATACACTCACCGCCCACTTTATTAGGTACACCTGTCCAACTGCTTCAGCCTTAGCCAATCACATGGCACCAACTCATTGCATTTAGGCATGTAGACATGGTCAAGACGATCTGCTGCAGTTCAAACCGAGCATCAGAATGGGGAAGAAAGGGGATTTATGTGACTTTGAACGTGGCATGGTTGTTGGTGCCAGTCATGCTGCTCTGTCTATTTCAGAAAGTGCTGATCTACTGGGATTTTTATGCACAACCATCTCTAGGGTTTACAGAGAAAGGTCTGAAAAAGAGAAAATATCCATTGAGTGGCAGTTCTGTGGGCGCAAATGCCTTGTTGATGCCAGAGGTCAGAGGAGAATGGTCAGACTGGTTCCAGCTGATAGAAAGGCAACAGTAACTCAAATAACCACTCGTTACAACAGAGGTCTGCAGTAGAGCATCTCTGAACGCACAACACATCCAACCTTGAGGCGGATGGGCTACAGCAGCAGAAGACCACACCGGGTGCCCCTCCTGTCAGCTAAGAACAGGAAACTGAGGCTACAATTCACACAGGCTCACCAAAAATGGACAATAGAAGATTGTAAAAGCGTTGCCTGGTCTGATGAGTCTCGATTTCTGCTGCGACATTCGGATGGTAGGGTCAGAATTTGGCGTCGACAACATGAAAGCATGGATCCATCCTGCCTTGTATCAACCGTTCAGGCTGGTAGTGGTGGTGTAATGGTGTCGGGGGATATTTTCTTGGCACACTTTGGGCCCATTAGTACCAATTGAGCATCGTGTCAATGCCACAACCTACCTGAGTATTGTTTCTGACCATGTCCATCCCTTTATGACCACAGTGTACCCATCTTCTGATGGCTACTTCCAGCAGGATAACGCACCATGTCATAAAGCGCGAATCATCTCAGACTGGTTTCTTGAACATGACAATGAGTTCACTGTACTCAAATGGCCTCCACAGTCACCAGATCTCAATCCAATAGAGCACCTTTGGGATGTGGTGAAATGAAAGATTGGCATCATGGATGTGCAGCCGACAAATCTGCAGCAACTGCGTGATGCTATCATACCAATATGGACCAAAATCTCTAAGGGATTTTTCCAGTACCTTGTTGAATCTATGCCTGGAAGGAATAAGGCAGTTCTGAAGGCAAAAGGGGGTCCAACCCAGTACTAGTAAGGTGTACCTAATAAAGTGGCCATTGAGTGTACATGGTTTACAGGGACACTACATAGGCATAATGCATTTTATACTGAGAAAAAAAAAAACACTTTGTACATGGCCCTAGCCCTAAACCTATGCCTCACAGGGAACCTGTGGCAAATTTTTAAGCGTTTTGAATTACAGGGACACAAAGTATGACCCTGTAAACCAGCTGGATAGAGTACAACCAAGTTATACCAATTTGGTTTAGTGTCCCTATAAAACACATAAACCTGCACACACACACACACACACACACACACACACACACACACACACACACACACACACACACACACACACACAGACTTAGTCCTATATCCCTGTGGGGACTCTCATAGACATTATGACGTTTCCACTACACAAACTCATATATTTTTCCTATCCTAACCCTAACTCTACCCCTAAACCCAACCCTCACAGGAAACACTTAGCATTTTTACATGTTCAAAATACTTCATTCTGTGTGATTTATAAGCATGTTTACCCCCAATTTTAAGTCCCCACGAGTCTGTGGTGGTGGTGTGTGTTGCATATGTTGGAGAAGGAAGACTGGAAGAGTGGCAGATGGTGTCGGGGAGGATAAACCACAGATTACTGTCAGGACAAAAGTCAAGTCACACTCACTGTAATGCCAGATGTCCTGCTGATCTGACACACACATTCACACTGAGCCTGTCAACTAGCATGTGGCTCACAAACATGTGTGTGTGGACTGACGCTGGGACACGTTTTGATGAATTGAAAGATGAATTGTTAATTATAAAGGAATGTTCTGCGTAACAAATGATTTTCTGCCTGTTCTGCCTATGCTAAGCTCATCACAATGCTAGGCTGCTATCCGGTTGCTAATGTGTTTTGAGTGTTTCAGCATGTTGCAAGTCTATGGGTGCTGCTAAGCGATTTAATAAACTTTTTTCTGCTGTAATGCTGTGTTGTCTGTTTTAGTTTTAGTGGATTACAGGTGTTGTCTCTTTTACCAAAAAAACAAAACAAGTAGCAAACCAATAAATACATTAAACAAGTGAATCTTTTAAAATGGGGCAGCACGGTGGCGCAGTGGGTAGCGCACTCGCCTCACAGCAAGAAGGTCGCTGGTTCGAGCCTAGGCTGGGTCAGTTGGCATTTCTGTGTGGAGTTTGCATGTTCTCCCCGTGTTCGCGTGAGTTTCCTCCGGGTGCTCCGATTTCCCCCACATGTCCAAAGACATGCGCTATAGGTGAATTCGGTATGCTAAATTGTCTGTAGTGTATGTGTGTGAATGAGTGTGTGTGGATGTTTCCCAGTGATGGGTTGCAGCTGGAAGGGCATCCGCTGCGTAAAACATATGCTGGATAAGTTGGCGGTTCATTCCGCTGTGGCGACCCCAGATTAATAAAGGGACTAAGCCGAAAAGAAAATGAATGAATGAATAAATGAATCTTTTAAAATCGAATACAATTGAATTGAAACAAGATGCGTTGTTTAGGTGTTGTACAGCACTGGTCATGCGTTCATCATGTGTAACAGCTGTGAGCACTGGCTGTACTGGTGCTCAATAAGAATGAGGAAATATGCTAGATATGCTGTTCTGAAATAACATCAAGACTCGAGAACGCTGTAGTTAGACCGACCGCTCATGTTCAAATTACACCAGAGTTACTGACTGCTACCGAATTTTATTCGGAAATGTATTCCTGTGCCGCTAGAAATCTGGTCGGGTCCCTCTGGAATGTAGATGTCACGGTCACACAAGGAAGAGAGGACAGGTTGTTAGAGTTTGTGGTGTTTAATAGTAAACAGTGAATCAATGCACTTCGTGCGGAAGGTGAGGACAACACACTGGTGAGTGCAGCGCACTGAGTGCGGAAGGGGCAGACAGTACACAGTTTGTGGTAAACACTTAAAGTCACTTCCCTGAATGTAGCGAGCAGACTGATGACAGGAGTCGGACTCGAGGATTCCTTGGAAGACGAATGAAGATGCAGGAGGAGGAGAATGAACGCAGAGTAGAGGTGACCATCAAACGTTGATTCCAGCCGGTGAGTGAATGAGTGAGGTGAGCTTATGTAGTGAGTGGGTGATGGCTGGAGCAGGTGAGTGTGATTACGTGCGCAGGTGTACGTGATCAGAAATCGGGTGATTGTGTGCGGTGTGTAGTGGATGGTGACTGTGAATGGTGACTGGGGCTGATGGAACGTGCAGAGGGTGTGACAGTAGTCTCTACTGTGGGGGAAATCGGAGCACCTGGAGAAAACCCACGCCAACATGGGGAGAACATGCAAACACAGAAATGACAACTGACCCAGCCAGGACTCGAACCAGCGACCTTCTTGCTATGAGGCAACAGTGTTAGCCACTGAGCCACCAAGAGCCACCCAGACCAACTGGGTTAATCTGAACTTTGATTATAATTATATATTTACTGTAAGTGTAAGTAGTAACAGCAGCAGCAGCGCTTGACTAACAAAAAGCACTTAAAGGTGGTAAAGTGCAGAAATCTGCCAAGTGTTTGCAATTACCGGCATGTGTCCAAACACTGAGATTCAATTCAATTCAAGTTTATTTCTATAGCGCTTTTTACAATGTAGATTGTGTCAAAGCAGCTTAACATGTTCTAGTAAAGTCCAGATTTCAGAGTTGAAGTTCACTGCTGAAAGTTCAAACACTGAAGAGCAAATCCACCGAAGCGCAGCTCCACAAGTCCCCATCAGAGCAAGCCAGTGGCGACAGTGGCAAAAAACCTTGAGAGGGAAAAAAAAAAACCTTGAGAGAAACCAGGCTCTGTTGGGCACGACCATTATTCTAGATGTGAAGATCCGCCTGTCACATGCTTCTGCTGATGAAAGCGGAGATCAGGTGTGTTGATTAACACTAGCAGTAACAGGATTTAAAGTGCCCTTCAGAAGACTAGAGCTCATTCTCAGGTTTGCAGGTTGACTGAGCGTGTGCTTCACCAGAATGGAGGCTGTCAGGAAACTCTGCAATCTGCCAGCGATTCGGTCGGTGCCATGAACCCTGGCAGAACATCTGCAAGCTGCCATCACTGACACTAATTTGTAAGCAGTAATTACTGTGAATAAACATGGTAATTTCTAAATACACACTAAAATTGCACCACCATGAGGAGCAACGCCTCCCATTGCATGACTCTGTTATTAGCAGGGCATCACAGCCAGAGTCTGGCTTTGTCCGAAATCGCCTACTACTCGACAGATGTACTACATTTGAGTTAGACTTTACTACACGACCGTTAGAAAAGTATGTTCTATATAGTATGAATGTGAGAAGTATGAATGGATCTCATTCATTCATTTTCATTTCGGCTTAGTCCCTTTATTAATCTGGGGTCGCCACAGCGGAATGAACCGCCAACTTATCCAGTATATGTTTTACGCAGCAGATGCCCTTCCAGCTGCAACCCATCACTGGGAAAACAACCATACATACTCATTCACACTCATACACTACGGACAATTTAGCTTACCCAATTCACCTGTACCGCATGTCTTTGGACTTGTGGGGGAAACCGGAGCACCCGGAGGAAACCCACGCCAACACGGGGAGAACATGCAAACTCCACACAGAAACGCCAACTGACCCAGCCGAGGCTCGAACCAGCGACTGAATGGAACTCAGTTTAATATTAATATTTGTATTAATGGAATTGGGACACATGACCTACCCGCGTCAGTTGCGTCACATCACTCCCATTCATGAATTCCCTCACGTGAGATAATGGGATAGCGTAGCGTCCCTCAGATGCACACAACAGAATCTCACCAAAAGCAGTAAGTCATCAGGGCCTACTGTTTTTTGAATACTATCAATTCGGACATACTACTCGGCTCGCATACTGTCTTCTGATGCAGCATCTGTCTGCTTCGCTCTGTTAAAGGTGCTGTCTGTAAGTTCTTGACTCTTCTAAAACATAAAAATACCCTAATATGTTTGCAGATATGTAAGAAACATGCTAAATGAACATTTGCTTATCTGAAAAACTATATTAAATCAGTTATTATTTTTTTAAGTGTCTTTATAACCAGTCCACTGCTAGTTTACCCAATTATATTTCAGCTCCACAGGTTGCCTTGGTGGAAAATACAGAATATTTCATTTCAGTCATGAAGGATCCCTCAATGTATGTGTGCACGGCATACAATGCGACCTAAAAAGCATTCATTCATTCATTTTCTTTTCGGCTTAGTCCCTTTATTAATCTGGGGTCACCACAGCGG
>CAIGQW010009152.1:951369-972695 GCA_903798125.1 Danio choprae
GCCAACATAAGATTTAGTAATATCAAAAGACGATGTATCAGAAGGATGGTCTTGATTAATACCTCCAAATAACATATGGGTCTCTGAAGAAATTGAACCAATAACAGTTGAAAACTTCTGCTGGGTTATTGAGATTGAGAATGGAGAAAGGAATTCATTGTATGAAAAGAGTATACCATCTTTATTATTAACTAACCAAATTCATGTTGTTGTCAAACCAATTAAAAAAAATAAGAGATTTGTGTTTGTATAAATTGTGTCTATTATTCCAAATGAAATAGCGACATGGGGAGAAACTATGCTCATATATTAATGACCATGATAGGAGCACTTGTTTGTGGAAGGCAGATAACTTAACTGGAATTTTGTCTATATTATTATTACACATCAAAATAAAACTAAGACCACCAATATTTAAGAAAAAAAATTATGATATCCACTTTGAAGTGCATACAGCACACAAACGTACTCCCGCGTATAATTTGAAATGAAGGACATTCATCCCGTCTAATTAATTTCACCCATGATTTCCTCTGTCTTTCATCTTTTGGGAAATCGTGGAAACTGAGGTAAGGGTGACGTTTTTTTGAGTTGGAGCAGCCGGGAACGCTGCAATAACAGTGACGAGACAACTCTGCCATTCTTTTTTACTCCGTTGCATTGGAACCGGATGTTGTGATACGCTGTTACGCTTATTGCAACCAGAAAGTGTGATAAAAGCCTATTTCAGTCAGATACTAAAACACTCCAAAAACAACGTGTGAACCAAACAATGCACATGCGTACCTAGCAGTGGCAAGAAAACCGAATCGTTCTTTTTTTTTTTCATGAACCGTCCCATCCCTAGTTATTATACTCTTTCTGTTACTAACATGAATCACACACAGTAAAATACATCATGACTATTGACAAGTATTCACAGCAAAAACAGGAACAAATATTGTAATTCTACAGAGCACTGAACGTTTTTGAGCAGGACTTACATCTTTATTGCCATTAGCTGCAGGATCATAATGACCGTGGCAGTACCTGTGGAAAATCATAACACAATATGAATGCAGATAGATTGGACCTATACATGATGGCAGCTTGTGTTCAATGCATTCGTTTTGATCAGAAGAGGTGATTTTAACATTTAGCTAATTCTTTAACTTCCTCAAAACATAAACGTAATTCTAATCTTCTTGTTGTGTCAATTTTGTGATATTTCAGTGATATTTCAGTGAAAATTTCATTCACTTTTTATTTTAAACAATATAATGAACATTGCATGTATGTGATATCTGGTTTGAGGTTAGCATCTTGAGCTAAAACACACAAAATGGTGGAAAATGTTAGCTCTGTTACTGTCAACTCTAAAAAGTTTACGAATAAGTTAAACGACAATTAGTAACAGAATCAAATGTTTTTTAGCACATTTAAAGGTGCAGTATGTAAGTTTGATACCCAGTGGTTGAACTAGGTATTGCACACCTGGTTCAAAACACAAGCAAGCACAGGTTGCCAGATTGACGACATCAACAGGAGTGTGTGTGCCTGATTGTGCCTGATTATTCAGCCTAAAGGCTGATTTAAGTCATGTTCATATATTTCATATTCAATATTTTCATATTAAAAAAAGTTTTAGTACTTACCAACACCTGAAATTTATATTTTAGATACCGCTTCCATTTCTTGCAGCTGAACAACAAAACTATCACAAGATCCCCTCAGGTACACCTCATGTGCTTTATTCAGTGCTAAATGCTAATAATTAGAGTCTGAATGCCATTTTACATGACATTTATAGCCACACTACTAAAAGCAGCAGCAGATAGTCCACCTCAGATCTTTACAATAAAATAAACTGCTTGAAATTGAACTTTAGAACTGTGACTCAAAACCAACACATATCAGTAACTCAGCGTCTACATTTAATAATATTAAAGAGGTTTAATATGTATTAATGAGATTATAAATCTTACTATTTTGTTTGAGTGCAGTGATTGCACTATTCTATGCTCCTGAATGGCAGTATTTAAATGTCTGTTGTGTTTCGTCTGGTGGAAACAGTCAAATTGCTCATCACTGCAAATCTCGTCATGTAGCGTGTTGTTAGTACATGGGGTTACAATGTAAGCTGCTCACCTAATGTTTACGTTTGTAATATTTATATTATTTGCTAATTAATAACTTCATGTGGAACTCTGAATCTGCGTCTAATTTCGAAGCTTGCTACTGTCCACCGGAGGTCACATTTAGGTCACAGATGCATACTCTGAGAGCCTTCCTGAATGAATGAATGAAATGTGCTGTTTTCCACCAAGGCAACCCGGGGTGCTGAAATATAATTGGCTAAACTGGCATTGGGCGGGTCAAAGGGACCAAAACAAAGACAGCGTTCTGGCATGGAAAGCACAATTTCAAAGCAGAATATCTGACTTCAGCATTGCTTTTCAGATAAACAAGAATGTTCACTTAGCATGTTTCTTAAAGATCTGCAAACATATTATGGTATTTTTATGCTTTAGAAGAGTCAAAAACTTACATACAGCACCTTTAAGCATTTTGCATAATGTATTTATTTATACATTTGTTGTCTATCATTCCAGTTGATGAAAAATGGTTGAAATGTATCATGTACTAACCAAGTTAACCAAAAAGGAAACGCTGATATCATGAAGCAGAAGAGGGCTGACAGTCACTAAAGATGATTTTACTTACTCTTCAGCCATCCGTGTGTCTTTCAGGATGTGGACATAGATGAACAGAGCCTGCTCATGCTTCCCCATACGCCCCAAAAGAAGAGCCCTCTCCTCCAACAGTCCTGACAGAAAGCGGAAAACCAACATTTCTTCATCCAGTGGTATTTGTAGATGTCATATTGAGCGATCTGTCTGACCTCTGGACTCACCGTCGAATGGGAAATCACTGATAAGTCTCTCTGGCTCGTAACTGCTGGAAACGTCCAGGAAAGACAGAAGTTTGTTCCTGAACTCTCCCAGCTCTCCCTTCTCTTTTCCTGCAGCTACAGCTGGAACGCCTGCACACAGTCCACAGAACTTTTGTGAAGATAAAAAGCTCTCCTTTTAGAAATGTTTATGGACACTTTTGTGGAAATACTGTGCAAAATATTGGACATTGTGTGTGGAGTTGACAATTCATCTGGTGGCTCGCTAATCTTCTTCATCTGGGCTCAAACAGTGTGCGCAGGTCAAACATGAACCTTAAATTACTTCTTTTTTTTCACTCATTTAGGTTTGCATCCATTATTAAATGTAGTATATTTTGAAGGGCTACATGTTTAGCAGTGCACATACGCTGAGCGCTAGCATTGTCAAATGATTAATTGCAATTAAAGTCGCATCCAAATTAAAAGCTTGTGGTTTTGTTTGTGTGTACTTATGTATATTTATTTATATCAATTAGAAATGGGTGATATAGTAAAAATATAACTTGAAGATTTAATATATATAAGTTTTTTTAAATAAAGAATTAAAATGTGTAAATTTGTGTATATTTTTAGAGGAAAAAAAGAAAAAAAATGCCACAAAACTTTCCACAAATTTAGCAAAAGCCCAATATCAGTCATTTAAGTCACAAAAAAATGGGGTTGATTAATATTAAAGGGATAGTTGGCTCAGAAATGAAAATTTTGTCATCATTTGCCTACTCTCAAGTTTTCAGTGGTACTTCCATAGTATTTATTCCTGTAAACGACAGCCAGAAACTGTTTGGTCACCCACACTCTTCACTCTCCTATTGTGTTCAGTTGGGTTGACAAAAGTATCGAGTCTGGTACAAATCAGTACTGATATTTTAAAAACGTCCATTTCCCGCTAACATTTGAACACTTTCTTAAACACCACTAATTGGCCATTGTGTTCACCTGCTTAACAGATATGCCTGTAATTGGTTTACCACTCTTTAGTGCAAACACAGACACACGCACACTGGAGTGTTTTAAAGCCGCGTCAATCAATCGATCCATCAGCGGATTGCTCATATGTCAGCTAATAGACAGATCAGCTAATCAATGTGGCTTTGAAATGCTCCAGTGTCTGTGTATCTGAGTTTGCACTGAAGAATGGTAAACCGATGACCTTCCCGGCCAATCACAATCATATCTGTTGAGCACATGAACCCAATGGCCAATCAGTGGTGATTAGGATTGCGTTCAAATGTTCACAGGAAACCTTTATATCAGTAGCAATTGGTACCAAAATCGATACCTCTGACAATCCTAGTGTTCAGCACAAAAAATAAATTAATAGAGTTTTGGAAAATCATCCAGCCTGTTCGAGGTTCATTGTTACATCCCTAGCTGGTTCTAATAAAGTGGTGTGAGTGGACTGACCTTCAGGCAGTGTGTTGAGATACGCCTTCATGAGCGCTTGCACCTTCTCCAGGTAGAGCTGGATCAGAACGTTGTGAAACTCGGGCCGTGTCTCGTCCCACATGTGAACGATGTGCTCCAAGTAGGGGATGGCCAGCTCCTTGAAGCCCTCCTTCAGGAAATTCAACACTTGATCCCTGGGCAGCGTCTCCACCTCCGTCAGGTCCTCCGTGAAGATCTGTCAGCAGCAATATCATGCTCAACTCTTCAAAACCAGCAAAGAAAACACACGTCAAATAACCAGACGGTGCTCATCTCACCTTCAGGCCGTCCTCTGGGCAAATCTTCAACACCCACGGCGAAAACTCAAAGATGATTCCCAGGTTCTCCAATCCTGAGCAGAGAGACACAAATAAACAATGTTGAGAAAGAAACAAAGATTTTTATCTCAGTGTTACAGAAACTGTTGATGTTTTTGCTTTATTTTTTCCCCTATACTCTATTGTATAACACATTTTTTATTAATCGGCTCACCATATGTATACTTTGGTCTTTAGAGAAGCAACAAAAAAAAAAGTACTGGGAATAACTGAGATTTGGTGGTGTAATAGATCACAAATCTCACCGTTCGGATCACAATATGGTTTTTTAGCCACGGATCGGACAATTTTTTGGATCAGCCAAAAAGGGGAGGAATAATTTGCTTTCCGTTTATTGCAAAAACAGTACTGCAAGAAACTTTTGGTTTTAACAAACAGAACTTATATTACCTGTTAAAAATAAAATGAAGAAATAATCAGCTGAATAAAAATAAACTGTAAAATATTCAGTACAGTGAAAAATGTTCTGTTATTACTACTACTGTTGCTGATAACGCTAAATCTAGAAATCCAACATTATACTTTGTACAACCCATATTTATTTTTAGTGTCATTTTCAATAAATGATTCAGTTATTCACTCATAAAGAATTATTCAGTGGCATATTTTTGATGGTTGGTTGTTGCCACCTATTGGTTAAATAATGTAATTGCTGCCTACAACTTTAATTTTTGAGCGTCGTTAAATGCATATGACGGTGATTGTTATCTTTGCAATAAACATCAGTGGTTATATCTAAAAATATTAAAAACTTTCAAGGATTTAAGATGCTGATGAACATTAAATGAGTCATAACAGCCTTGAGAAAAAAAATACGTTTAAAGACATTAACAAATATCAGTCCTGTCCTCTGAGTAACAAGCCTAATGGCTTTCAACTAACAAAAAGACTATTTTACATTTAAATAAAAATGATATATGTCAATTATCATTGCTGACATCAATTGCAGACGTGGACAAAATTGTTGGTACTCTTCCATTGAAGAAATAAAAACTACAGCGGTCACTGAAACAACTCGAAATGTTGTGTTCTGTTCCTCGTCTTGCAATCATCAGTCGAGTCAGAGGGTCTTGATTTCAGAAGATGGATTTATTGTCAGACAATAAAAATGAGAGGCTAACAGACAAACAACAGTCTCTCCATGAACCTCTGCCTCTCTGTGTCCATTGTCTTGCTTTTATACATGCATTTTCACCTTCTCGTGTTTTTGCTCCACATATATTTCACACATATATGGTCCTGTGACATTTATCTGTTATATTCTTGGCTCTCTGCCCTTCTAGCTCAGGTATATTCTTGGTTCTCTGCCCATCTGGCTCAGGTTTAGGTTTACAATCCTGTGTTGTCTTTGCTAACTTCTGCTATTATGGTTATACTTTCACTTCACACTTGCTGCACACATATGCATACATATGATTATACAGATTAACATGTTCACTGCACACTTTTAGAGGATATAAACTACAATCAGATACTGCTTTCGAATTGTGATTCAACAGAAGCATTAAAAAAGGCAAACTAATAAAACTGGCCTGGACAAAATTGAAGTGTACCGACTATTTTGTCCACATCTCTATGTAAACACTACCAACTGTGCTGCCAGTAGACAGGTACTATTTATATTCAGTAGTAAAATATTTTTTCTTGTGTACCAAGTTGCATGCCGTGTAAGAAAAACTCACGGTAATTTGAAGTGGCGAAGACAACAACATCATGCATATTCATCCCCGCAATATATTGTACTATTAAACACAAGCGCGCATTTAAACTGAACTTGTTGAATATATTATAATTAGTTGATTATATGATGTGAGATGTGCAGTAAATGAGTGTGTTGATCTCACCGAGCCTCTGGAGGTACTGGACTGTCCTCTCGTGACCCTTCAGAGGAGAGTTGGCTTTAGTGGACTGATCCAGCAGAACCTGCAGAGCTGGACAAACACACTTTCCTGTTAGTCACATTCACACACACTGCCTACTATAAATAGTCAACACAAAAAATAATACAGAAGAATACAAGATCAAATTTTACAGATGACTCAATCACTCTGTGAACTGCAGGCAGTGTTGGGTGTAATTAGTGAGAAAGCCGTTTAGTTGCTGTAATTAAATTACGTAGCCACTGAAAATAGCCAAGTAAGGGATTACTACTTATTTTTAGGTAATTTAATTAGTCACTTATAATGTACTTGCCTTAAATACTGTAAATAAATTCAAGCGTTAAGTATAAATCAATTCGAAGAAGCAGAGAAATTGTTTTTTTTCTTACGCTAATTTATTTTCCTGAATAATTCTATTATTGGGGCCTCACGGTGGCGCAGTGGGTAGCACATTCACCTCACAGCAAGAAGGTCGCTGGTTCGAGCCTCGGCTGGGTCAGTTGGCGTTTCTGTGTGGAGTTTGCATGTTCTCCCCGTGTTGGCGTGGGTTTCCTCCGGGTGCTCCGGTTTCCCCCACAAGTCCAAAGACATGCGCTATAGGTGAATTGGGTAAGCTAAAATTGTCCGTAGTGTATGAGTGTGAATGGGTGTGTATGGATGTTTCCCAGAGATGGGTTGCAGCTGGAAGGGCATCCGCTGCGTAAAACATATGCTGGATAAGTTGGCGGTTCATTCCGCTGTTGCGACCCCAGATTAATAAAGGGACTAAGCCGAAATGAAAATGAATGAATGAATGAATTCTATTATTTTACATCAAGACAGTTTGCAGGTGTTCAGAAAGAGTCTGAACATTTTGGATGTGCGCATAAAAAATGGTTGATGGATATGGCATGATGCGCATACATTTTGAAAATGCATAGGATAAACTTTTTATTTAAAAAAAAATCTTTGAATATAATTAAATAAATAAATAAATAAATAATTTAAAAACATGGCTAATTAAAATAGCCTTTTCTAGGGATATGTTATATTAAGAAATATCAATACTCAACATCGCATATTGTGTACTTTTTCCAGTATCATGCAGCCCTACTTAATATAATAATATAACACATAATAATAAAAAAAAAGTAATGCTGCACTTTTTGCAGGAAAAATCAACTAAACAAGCATGTGTCTGATCACTGAATGAATTAGTTTGACAATGAAATTAGTGTATTTTTACTTGAACAATTTTGCATATTACAGGGTGTAACTAACAAAAAAAAAAAGGCATTTCATAGCCTGAAGGCTGCCAAACCCCTTGTCTAGTCCCACATGTCAGCAAGCAGAATGAGGAGTCAGTGAGTGAGTGCTTCTTTCATCACCTTTCTGATGAAGGCCTTTTTTCTCGTAGAGAATGATGAGTTCGCTGTATTTGTGGGCTTTCTTCAGCACATACTCGCTCTCCTCTATGTGACAGTGGTTGTTCTCCAGGCGCAGGAGAGGAGACACTAAGGCTACATTGGTCTGCAGACAAACAAAACAATGTAAATTCATACAATAATCATTACTATTGAGTTGAGATAAACAAATTCTAAATGTACTGAGCAATCTATCTAGGAAAGACCTTTTCCTCACAATATGTCATACACTAGAGCTGAGCGATTTAGGGAAAATATCTAATTGTGGTTTGTTTGGACTGATATTGCGATTTGATTGGGGATTAAATTTTGTAATGTCAAGATTAAGCTCAATATTGTGATTTACACACTTTAAATAAAAAGTAACATATTATGTATATGTGTATATATCGATTAATCATTCAGCCCTAAGTGATGTGGTAAAACATATCTTTTCCATGTTTTCAAACCATCCACGACGGCGAAACACAAAGGTTCTATTTTAAAAACTGTTTCTATTTCAGCGATGTCGCGGCTGAACACTTATTCAGTGTTAACTTGGGAAAGTTGGCTCAGTGGCTCACGGTGGCTCAGTGGTTAACTGAAGGTTAGCACTGTCGCCTCACAGCAAGAAGGTCGCTGGTTCGAGCCCCGGCTGGGCCAGATGGCATTTCTGTGTGGAGTTTGCATGTTCTCTCCGTGTTGGCGTGGGTTTCCTCCGGGTGCTCCGATTTCCCCCAGAGTCCAAAGACATGCGCTATAGGTGAATTGAGTATGAGTAGTGTATGAGTGCGTGTGTGAATGTGACAGTGTATGGGTGTTCCCCCAGTACTGGGTTGCAGCTGGAAGGTCATTCATTCATTCATTTTCATTTCGGCTTGGTCCTTTTATTAATCTGGTGTCGCCACAGCGGAATGAACCGCCAACTTATCCAGCATATGTTTTACGCAGCGGATGCCCTTCCAGCTGCAACCCATCTCTGGGAAACATCCATACACACCCATTTACACTCATACACTACGGACAATTTAGCTTACCCAATTAACCTATACCGCATGTCTTTGGACTTGTGGGGGAAACCGGAGCACCCGGAGGAAACCCACACAAACACGGGGAGAACATGCAAACTCCACACAGAAACGCCAACTGACCCAGCCGAGGCTTGAACCAGCGACCTTCTTGCTGTGAGGCGAACGTGCTATCCACTGCGCCACCGTGAGGCCCCTGGAAGGTCATCCGCTGCGAAAAACATATGCCGGAATAGTTGCCAGTTCATTCCGCTGTGGTGAACCCTGATAAATAAGGGACTTAGCCGAAGGAAAATGAATGAATGAACTTGGGGGGGGGGGGGGGAATTACAATTTTCCTCGAGTTATGATCAATGATGCAGCGAAGACGAATGTTGATGAGCGTCTACATGTTTATTGTTGTAATGGCGATCTATTCCTTCCAGTTCTCCGCCATTTCCATAGGGACTCGGCACAAAGGATTTGACACGTAAAACCACAGACTTGCAATGTAATCGTTTACTTTTCGTTTGTCAGGATACAACAAAAATCTAAAAACAAACGTAAGAACTATTTACACTTTTCCAAGCTTCAATTTAAATATGGTTTCGAAGAACGGTCAAAAGACTGTATACCATCAAGCCCCTTCCTTCTTTTTTTTTTTCTTTTTTCCCGGTTGCTTACGCCTACATATGACGTATGACATTAGTTAACATGTGAAACGTCACGTACGTAATATAATATCACAAAATATACAAATCAAATGCTGTATCAAGTAACAATAACTACATATCTCAATACAAATAATATAATATTACAGAAAAATGTTACAAATCTCTTAGTGCTCTTTATGGCTCTAACAATTGTCTTACGTTTCTTTTCTCTGCCTTTTCTCAATGTGGAATTATCTGCCGTTTCTTCCATTTATTCGTTATGTGGGAGCGTTTAGGCTCTTTGTGTACAAACACTGATGGGACAACATTGGTTTGAGTGACCACTTAATCTTAAATCAAAGCTCTTTCAGTAGCCGCTTTAATAAAAGTATTAAACTCATCTTCTCACTCTTTTTTTTCTCTTCTTCACTAGAAAAGCAGTGAAGACACACATCACTTCTCTTTTCTGTGTTGTTTGTCTGAGAATTACTAGAAAAAGTCACACAATGTGGTATTGTATCAGTATTTTGTATTTCCAGCTGCGATGTGTTGACAACAGAAACATATAAAGTACCAGTAGGAGCACAACCATTTGATATCATGAAAAATAATGGTGGCCCGGATAGTCAAAAATAAGTATAAAGTGTTTTGTTTTGAAATAACATAAATTAATTCTATTTGTTTAACATATTTCATTTAGAGACTTCCCTTACATTAAATTCTTGCTACCCAGGGCCCTCTTAAGAATGTGGTGTTTGCACAGAGCAGAAAAAGCCATTGTGAAGGTCTTACATGGAGGTAACACTTGAGCAGGGTGGTGTCGATGATCTGCAGGAGTTTCTTGCGGCTTTTGATGGTGGGCGTTCCCTCCATAAGCGGAGAGGTGGTCGACGGGTCAGAGTCGTTCAGCTGCTTCACTAAATGACTGCGTTTCTGTCAAAAAACACAAAAGATAAGAAACGATAAAAAGATAAAGAAACTCCATCAGTATGAACCTCCTGCATACCTGTGTCAGGTAGTCTATGAGGGCCAGGTGGGCTTTCTCCAGTTCAGCTCCAGACAGCGGGGGCAGAGGGTTTGGGTAGTGCAGCTGTTTGCGGTAGTCAGAGGGAAGCAGGTCTGGGTACAGTCCGATAACATGAGTGGGATCTATAAGAGGGAAGAGCACATCAGCTTTTACACATCAGATACACTACTGCACTGTAAAAAGTGATTAGTAAACCTGTTGCTTTAAAAACAAGTTGATTTGGTGACACTTTATTTTGATGGTCCATTTGAGTATTAGTAGACTGTCAGCTTAATATTTGTTGATACTGCTCCTTCAACAGACATTTAACTGACTAAGAAACTTTGCAAGTATAGTCGTGGCCAAAAGTTTTGATAATTACATAAATATTGGAAATTGGAAAAGTTGCTTGAAATCATTGTTCTTCCATTGTTAACCAAGTCCAGCAAGCGCCAGGATCGTCTCCTAAAGAGGATTCAGCTGCGGGATCGGAGTGCCACCAGTGCAGAGCTTGCTCAGGAATGGTAGCAGGCATTTGGAAAATGGCCTGGTGTCAAGAAGGGCAGCAAAGAAGCCACTTCTCTCCAAAAAAACATCAGGGACAGATTGATCTTCTGCAAAAAGTATGGCAAATAGACTGCTGAGGACTGGGGCAAAGTCATATTCTCAGATGAAGCCCTTTTCCGATTGTTTGGGGCATCTGGAAAAAGGCTTGTCCGCCAACAGTCCGCCTACTGTGTCATGCCAACAGTAAAGCATCCTGAGACCATTCATGTGTGGGGTTGCTTCTCTTTCAAGGGAGTGGGCTCACTCACAACTTTGCCCAAAAACACAGCCATGAATAAGAATGGTACCAAAACACCCTCCAACAGCAACTTCTTCCAGCAATCCAACAACAGTTTGGTGAAGAACAATGCATTTTCCAGCATGATGGAGCACCGTGCCATAAGGCAAAAGTGATATCTAAGTGGCTCAGGGACAAAAACGTTAATTTTGGGTCCATGGCCTGGAAACTCCCCAGACCTTAATCCCATTGAGAACTTGTGGTCAATCCTCAAGAGGCGGGTGGACAAACAAAAACCCACTAATTCTGACAAACTCCAAGAAGTGATTATGAAAGAATGGGTTGCTATCAGTCAGGATTTGGCCCAGAGGTTGATTGAGAGCATGCCCAATCAAATTGCAGAGGTCCTGAAAAAGAAGGGCCAACACTGCAAATACTGACCCTTTGCATAAATGTCATGTAATTGTGGATAAAAGCCTTTGAAACGTATGAAGTGCTTGTAATTATATTTCAGTACATCACAGAAACAACTGAAACAAAAATCTAAAAAGCAGCAAACTTTTTGAAAACTAATTTGTGTCATTCTCAAAACTTTTGGCCACGACTGTACATGTCAACTTACACTAACCCTAACCCCAACCTAACAGTCTACTTATAATCTAATAAAAATTAGTTGGCATGTAGATGCAATGTAACTTAAATTCAACAAACAGACCATCAAAATAGTGTGACCGTTGATTTTACACATTGACTTAACTGTTATAATTATGCACATTTTGTTTACTTAATAATTATATGGCAACAAGTTTACACTCTTTTCTTAAGTAGTCAACTAATCACTTTTTACAGGCTGCAGGCAATGTTGGGAGTCAATTTTGAGGCTTTAAAGTAATAGTTCACCCAAAAAAAAAAGAGGATTCACTCACTATTTACTCAACCTCAAGTGGTTTCAAAGCTTCATGGGTTTCTTTCTTATTTTGAACAAACAAAATAAAAAAGATATTTTGAAGAAAGCTTAAAGCCTGAAACCATTGACTTCTATAGTAGCAAACTTAAAATAAATACTATTCAATGGTTTCCAACATTTCGAAATATCTTCTTTTGTGTTTAACAGGGGAAACAAAACCATAAAGAATTGAAACAAGTGAAAAAAAGTGAGTAAATTGTGACAATTAAAATTTGGGGGTGAACTATCCCTTTAAGAATCAATTTCAATGTTCGGAATCGATTCAATAGTGGGAATCGACTCCTCTTTTCGGTTTAAAAGAACTAATTATTCATTTGACTTTCTCTAGCTAATAATGATCAGATACATTTCCGTGAACAGATTTGGACAATGAATTGGTTATTATGACCATTTTCATATAGGAGAATTGGGTAAGCTAAATCGTCCGTAGTGTATGTGTGTGAATGAGTGTGTATGGATGTTTCCCAATGATGGGTTGCAGCTGGAAGGGCATCTGCTGCGTAAAACATATGCTGGATAAATTGGCGGTTCAATCCGCTGTGGCGACCCCAGATTAATAAAGGGACTAAGCTGAAAAGAAAATGAATGAATGAATAATAATCAAATGTTTGGTGGTCACATTTTCTGAAATAACCTTATAGCCAATGCTTTGTATGTGATTTCCAGGGTGATGCAAACTTACAAGTTCCCCCCTCAAATAAAACATCCTCACTGCAGTACTTTAACTAAACACCAAAATGTATTTACAACCAAAAAAAAGTGTCAAATTTTAAAACTGTATAATGACCTGCTGAATGTAATTTGATATACTACCTCTGTACTTCTTTGTTTTTTGTTTTTTTATTCGTCTATTTTTATCAATCCTTATTTTCTGCCTATATTATTTATGTATTTATGCCATCCAATATTGTACTGTTGAAATGTACTGTTTATACCTGCAACAACACCAAACAACATCTTCACTGCAGTGTTCTACTCTACTGTACACCTTACTCTTTGTCCATAGCACTCTCTGGTGGACTAAACAATACAGCAAGACAACCTGAGCAATACTACAACTATAATCTGGATCTAAAAAGTTTTTTCTTTTCTTAACTTAGCAATAATTTTAATTTATTGAAAGTAATTATATTAACAGGGGCCTCACGGTGGCGCAGTGGGTAGCACGTTTGCCTCACAGCAAGAAGGTCGCTGGTTCGAGCCTCGGCTGGGTCAGTTGGCGTTTGTGTGTGGAGTTTGCATGTTCTCCCTGTGTTGGCGTGGGTTTCCTCCGGATGCTCCGGTTTCCCCCACAAGTCCAAAGACATGCGGTATAGGTGAATTGGATAAGCTAAATTGTCCGTAGTGTATGTGTGTGAATGAGTGTGTGTGGATGTTTCCCAGTAATGGGTTGCAACTGGAAGGGCATCCGCTGTGTAAAACATATGCTGGATAAGTTGGCGGTTCATTCCGCTGTGGCGACCCCAGATTAATAAAGGGACTAAGCCGAAATGAAAATGAATGAATGAATTATATTAATGAAAATATTATTGTGCCCTGTTTTTACATTTAATTGTGATTATGTCTATAACTATGTGACCTACTGATTAAATAGTGTGTTTATGGTTTATGGCTACACTTGTAAGTTGTTTTTAATGTAAAACAACGTGAGAACAAATATTTTTGGATCACTATATATTTAAGATTTTTATTATAAAAAAATGCAATTAGTTGGTTTTAAACAATTGCGCATTTTAATCAGCCCACAAGTATACTTCCTTTGAATGTGTTGGAAAGGGAAATAAATTAAAACAAGTTACAACTTATTAATTAATACTTACTAGGGATGCATAGAATATTCGAATGTGAAAAATGGTTGAAATTGGAAGCGAGAAAAACGCTATGCAGCGATGCACCGCCCTGAAGTGTTCAGTGCGCTAGTTTCACACTCCTCCAGCTATAATCAATGTGCCGAGTTAAACGGATTTCACACTGGATGTGGAAAGGACTGCACTATAAAACCCATTCATTTCAATGGCTAGTGCTGGACAAGGGCAGATTGTTGCTGCACCGTCCAAAGCCAAGAGCAGCAGAATGCACCGCCAACTAGCTTGCACCGTAGTAAAGTTCAAAAGAGCTCAATATTCTTGTCTCTGGATAGTCTGCTCATATACCTGTATTTCTATGCATGAACCCACACTCATCAGAATGGCAAAGTAATTTCAAATATAAAATAATGTGTCGTCAGGACTTTTTTATTTAGTATACTTGCTATAGTGCTACTTTGCTGTCGTAGCAATGCTGGTAACATGACACATATTGACTCGTTCATGGCCAATACAATTTCAGTGTCAACAAAATGTGGTTATTTTATTGGCTTGAGTTTTTTGTTAAATCAGTGTAATCAAGATATTAAAGTGATAGTTGACCCAAAAATGAAAATTATGGCATCATTCATTCACCCTTGTTTCCTTCATGAGTTTCTTTCTTCTGTTAAACACAAAAGATGATATTTTAAAGAAGGCTAGATACCTTTGACTTCCATAGTAGGAAAAACAAATAATATGGAAGTCAGTGGTTACGGGTTTCACTAATAAAGGTTTACAACCGCTTGAGCAGGGTGAGTAAATTAAAATTTTTAGGTGAACTATCCCTTTAAGTGACATTTATAACGCCTAACAAATTTACTAACAATTTACATTTACTAACAATTACAAAGCATTTTCAGTTCCAGAATTTTCATATTGGTGCATCCATAACATTTACCAAATAAAGTATTGCACGTTGAAAACATCACACTGTACAAGTCAACTCACCTGTTCCTAACTTAGCAAAGCCCTGCATGGAGTCATCGAAGCGCTTTTGGCAGAACAGGTTGAAGGCAAACAGGTTCTGAATGTGATGGATCTGTTGCCTCTTGTCTGTATCTGAATCATCCTTCATTTTCTGCAGAAAGAGAACAACAAATAAGACAAAAACAAGGTTAAGATGTGATAAACATTGTTCCCTCTGCATTTGGTATTTACTAGGTGATAAAGCCAGAGTTTGAGTTTCTCACCGCTAGCTGAAGTGCCAGTTCAAACTGTTTGTCCTGTAGCAGCTGCCGTATCTGGCTGGCTATAGACACCGGCACCAAACGCCAAACAAAATGATTGCTAGCGACGTACACAACGTTTGACCTGTGAAATTAAAGAGGGAAAATAATCAGTGCACCTTTCATAGCAACTTTTGTGTGAAAGAGGCGTATTGTGACGCAGTTCCTAGAGAAACGGAATATCAAATGAGAAAATAGTTGGCGTGGCTTGTTCTTTACTATTGCGAGCTGATTGGATGTAGTAAAGTAGGCATTTCATTCGGAAAGATTGGGAAAAGGGTTTTAGAAGAGGTATTACAACCTAACAGATGCCTCCTCCTTACCATTTGTTTGCAATACCTCAGGCAGACTTAATCTGACTATTTAACCAAAAACAAACAGGAAGTGCATGTTCAGATTTTAATTTTAGATTACAAGGGCTAACTATTTTTTTTCTTAACATGCACAGATGAATTGTTCACCACAAAACTAGCAATGTGAGCTAACAACATCATATGGTTACTTCTGATTTCACTTGTATTTTAAATGTACAGTATCTAAGGTGAAACTAAGGTGTCAGAATGTATGGGACGCCCCCTGCTGTACGGTATTGAACTTTTTGTGTATGTCTACCACTAAGCGGTGAGTGTGTGTGCAGGCCTCACCCAGCGGAGGTGATGAAGCGTGGTCTCTGCAGCTCTACGCTCTGCACCAGGAGTCTGGGCTCGACTGTGCGGATCTCCACATACCGCGGTAACACTGCAATGATGTATGGTGGCTGGTGCTCTGATGAAAGACAGTCAAGATGATAAATGGAACACATTTAATCTCTTTTATTTTCTTGATCAAATATGTTTGCAAGTTGTTTTGGAATTAGGAAACTTTTTATTACGACTGGCATCATACCCATTGCAACAGGGATGTCAGTCCAGTTGAGGGCACATTTCTGAGTGCAGACGCCTTCTTCATTCAGGACAACTGTGAGGTCATCCTGGCCCACTGCTACCTTCCCATCAGCCAGTGGGGCCACTAATGGCTCCAGCTGTTTCCCTGTGGGGAACAGTTCCTTGATTGAGCCACGTCCATCCATCTGAAGAGAAGTCACAAGATTGAGCTAAAATGCATGAACGTTCATAGTGGGATACAAACTATACAAATGAGTTTTAATAGATGCAAAAGACTAAATAAAATGAATCCAGATTAAACAAATGTTATTGCAGTAACAACAATGTATGTAAAACAGCCCAACAATATAGTACAAACCATACAGAGATTACTTTTACTTACAAAAAAGGAAAAAATAATTACATTTGAAGAAGTATAACAAGGGTATTAAAAAAGCCCGATTAAATTTTTATTTTAATGACGGATGAAAAATGAGGAGGGAGTGTGTAAATATGATTGACACAACATGGGGTGAAATGTACTTTTTAATGAGCAAAAATGTGCAATGACCTGAACCGGAAGTTGCTGGAGACTTTAATATCTTTAACATGATGGACATATTTCCAGCTGAAATGGAATATTTAGTAGGGCACGAGGTTTTATTTTTGAGCTCCTCCTCTTATTGTTCACCCACTGTAAATTAATGGGTGAGGGGCATGGCTATGCATATTTACCCAATCAATCAAACTGAGAGAAGCACTCCCATTCCAAAGAGGAAGCAAATGGTTAGACCCAGGTGACCCAGCTGAGGTTGATCAGACCCCAGCTTGCGTCCCAGTAGCAATCACGGATCAGCCCTTATCCATAGCCATCTTGAGGCTTTCTCTGCAGCTTCACAAACAGACTTAAAGGCCCTCTTCTTAGCTGCTACTGCTAGGCGTAGTTGGTTGAAGACTTTACAGAGTGAACGCCCTGCAAACCCTCTACAGCCCACCTCTATTGGCTCACAGTGGGTCTTCCAGCCCCTTTCCCGGCACTTCTCTACTAGCTCCTGGTACTTTGAGCATTTCCTTTCATTTGCCTCTTCCATCCATTCTTCCCAGGGCACTGTGAGTTCAAGCATAACCACTGTCTTGTTGCCACAGAAATGATAATCATGTCTGGTCGGAGTGATGTTGTAACTGTGCTGTGGGAACTTTAACTGCTTCCCCAGGTCGACTTGCAACTGCCAGTCAGGGGCTAAGCGGAGAAGGCCCGACCTTGTCCTTTGCACAACTTATTTGTTTTATATATATATAATTTCATTAATTTCGCAACTGCACTCCCTAACAAAAATAAAAGAAGAATAATATAGATTTTTTTGTTTGTATATGTGGTGAAAATGAAATGAAAATTGCAATCGGTGCATCTCTAATTTCCATAAATAGGTTCATTTTCAATATGAAATGATAAAGTTATGAAGTAATTGTATTGTCTTCTTCTTTACCACTGTTCAATCATGACAGTTACTCCGAGTTGTTGCAAATAATAGTACAACGGAGAGCGCATCAAGTATAAACGCCTCGTACGTTTGGTGACATTTGCGATGCAGCGCCAGGCAAAAAGATAAACCAGACTTAATAGTTCACCTTAAGACTAACAATGTGCTCTAGTACAATAAACATTGTAGGTTTGATTTCTAAACTCAACTAAATGGCACTCCAACCAAACAAATTGTGTTTAAAAGATAACATGATGATAGTACCACTAATGAGGAGCTTACTATGTTAATGATTTCAAATAGTTACTTATTTTCTTACCCGTATCAGATAGTAGTCTCGTTTGAAACCCACGCATATGGAGTTCTCGCACCACGCCATGGACTTGGGAATGTCCGGAGCAGTGACATCTCCCTACACCAAACAAGAATTAGGTTATTGTTACTTTTACTGTTACCAAAAATACTCTGTTTCTGTGTTTCCAAGCATGAATCAACCTGTAATTCGTAGAATTCTCTGTCCTTCCAGTAATAGAGTTGAATTTTTCGCTTGACTGCAACACACATGCGCAGTTTAGCCTCACCAGATTCGGACTGCTGGAGGAAGAGAGAAAGAGGAAGAGGAACATAAGACTCAAAAAGGGATCAGTGACAGGTGGTTATGAATGTGAAATTTCCCCAACTGAATATACTTAGTAATTTTGGCAAAAATATGGAGGACGGAAGACAATGACAGAAAAGTTGATGTCTGATAAGCCAATTTTTGATTGTGTCAGTGTCTTCAAAGTATGGAAAAAGTTATATTAAAGTGTGCGTTTTAAATAACACAGAAAAAAATGTGTTATTAACCACCCAACCACATTGTAATAATAAAAAGAGCCAAGAAACTAAAATTGGTTCATAACTAAAAAGTTATAATCCTATAAATATAGGCTAGAATCTCTGCGCTCAAATGCCATCTCTCAACTGCCAAATGTCGCTACAACCCAAATAGATGCTACCTCTAATAAAGTTAGCTTAATTGGCTCTATACAGTCATATGTGTTTGAGTGCGCTTAAATAGACAACCATGCGCATCAACACTACAGAAACCTTCTCATCTTTGAGATGAGCTGTACCTCTTTCTTTCACATTTGCATGCGTTTCTAGATGCTAATTGTGAAGGCTCCATGTTTTTAAATTGTATATAATCTGATAGCTTGCAAAATGTAGAGTGTAGTAATAAACGGTGACAGTAACTCAAGATCGAGCTGTACAACCAATGAGGCTAAAACGCAGTAGTGTATATAGTAGTGTAATAGCGTTCGGGGCGGGGACCAAGCTTGATGGCTCCAATGTACCATTTTTTTTAGCCCTGCTCAAAAAATAATAAAATAAAATCACAAAATAGGTGAAAAATGGAGGTTTAAAATGGATTTATTGTGCAAAAATCACCTTTAAAAGAGATTTAAACACAGTTGTGTGGGAACAGTGTGTGAATATAGCCAGCCTCTAATGGTAAAAATGAATTAATTATATTTTTTGATAATCATACTTCATAAAAACAATCTGTAGAAACATTTTGACTGACGGGGTCCTGCCCATTAGTGACCATCTCTCCCTCATTAGCATAAACGGCCCTGAGTGAGAAGCAGATGTCGGCCATTAGAGTTTTGAATCTGCCACTATGCTGACACACAGGCGTTTACAGCTCCACACTCTTTTGAAAAGAGCACAATCTCAGTTGAATTTAAAGCAACAGTCACCAAAATGGCACAATTTGGATCAAAGACTAAAAGGGTCAGTTTCAAAGAGTCCTAAAACATTATTTGTGTGGTATTTTGAGCTGAAACTGACACACGCACACACACACACACACACACACACACACACACACACTGTAGAGACATCAGAGACTTATTTTAGGTTAAAAGGGGCATAATAGGTCTCCTTTAAGAGTTTAAATCCACAACTCATTACGACATACTTCAGAATCTTTGTAATGCGTTTCAGCAATACATTTCTAACATTTATAATGTGTTAAGAAACTATTCTCAGAATTCTCTTTACCCAGCCTTCAAAAGCAAATGTGGCAGTGATTTGTAGTGAATATATGATGCCAGATCTCCACATGAGCACCCAGGTGTATTAGCAGAGAAACCTCATGCATAGTTTGTCAAATTAAATATCGACGTCTAGGTTTTACAAGCACAATGTCTTGTGAGCATGGGGGGGGGGCAAAAATGCCTCTTTAACATACCTGCAGGTCACAGGCAAACAGTGTCGCCCCTCTAGCTTTGGACACCACAGTTATCTGCTGGAACGTGAGCAGGTCATGAACGTGGATGTTGTTTTCTGGAATGATAAAGGGTAACAACACTGTTGTAAGTAAAGCCATGTCCACCCTAACACGTTTTTGGATAAAAATGGTTTCGGCCTTCCATCCACACTGAGACGGCGATTTTAGGAAACAAAAAACATATCTTTTTGACAATGCTGTCCAAAGTGGATCAACTTGAAAATGCCATTTTCGTGTTGCAGTGTGGACTGTGAAAACAGAGGCTTTTGAAAACGATGACAATGACATTTTAGTCATGTGACGCATGTGACCAATTTAGCTAACATGATGGATGACACTGCAAAGCAGATGTTTTAGATGCTGTCCATTTTGACAGCTTTATTAAAGATTAATGTCAGTTTGTACATGCTCCATATTCCCTCTCTAGAGTACTGAAATGTTATTACAGAGGAGCTGTTGTTCAGCGGAGGAAACAGGCGACAGTTGCAACGTTTTGCTGCGACCTTTCAAAGAGACAGAAAGTAAATAAACGGTAAGGAGATATGATGCAGGTAAAAGCGTCTTACATTACAGTACACAAACAAAAGCATTTTTTGTGGCTTTAGATTGGATGACCATTTTTTCGGAAAGAATTTAAAAGGATATTGTAGACATGGAGTGAGCTTTTTTGTTTAGGGGGTTTTCACATTTTTATTGTGATAGCATAGTGGAGGACAGACAGGAATGCAATGGAAGCAGAAAGGGGAAGGATCGGCATAGTAGCCTTGAGCTGGGAATCGAACTCGGGTCACATGGAGCCCCATAGTGCTACTTAACCACTAGGCTATTGGTGCCGATGACATGGAGATGTAGCCTAAGTAAATAAGTAAGTAAATACATTTAAAAAAATCAATACTCACCCAACAAACTAACCAAAATCTTGTACTGTGAAACCACAAATAGCTGAGAGAGGAAAGAGTTTGTAAGGAATGGCAAAAACAAGAAACAAACAGTCTTTTTTTAAGAGATGTGAGAACCATATTTGACATGTAATATTATATTAATAACATAATCAAAGATCCATATTATCAACATGCAAATAAAAACAAAAATTTGACTGAACTAATTCTCTAAAAAAAACTAAATCAGTATATTTACCTGCTGAATCTTCTTGGAGAAGTTCTTATTGGATTTCTCTAATGTAACTTCAAACCTGTTTGTACCTGTGATTTATATATTTTTTTTATTAATAAAAAAATATATATAATAATAATAATAATA
>CAIGQW010009152.1:1037695-1072035 GCA_903798125.1 Danio choprae
AAGACATGCGGTTGAGGTGAATTGGGTAAGCTAAAATTGTCCGTAGTGTATGAGTGGGAATGGGTGTTTATGGATGTTTCCCAGTGACGGGTTGCAGCTGGAAGGGCATCCGTTGCGTAAAACATATGGTGGATAAGTTGGCGGTTCATTCCGTTGTGGCGACCCCAGATTAATAAAGGTACTAAGCCGAAAAGAAAACTAATGTATTTTTTTCTTGGTCTATTTCTGTATTCCTATCTATAGCAACGCCTCACACTCCACCCCAGTAGTTGGCGGAAATGCACCAAAGCTGGTTTGCCAACCGCCACTAAGTTCAAAGAAGAAGAAGAAGAAGCGTCTGTTGGAGTGCGTACGCAGATTGTTAACGTTATTCACTGTTTTCTTTATACTTTTGTTTAAAATGTAGTTTTCCTGTCGCAAGACTGTTGACTGTTGCGTCGTGCATTCGGTTATTTAATCAGGTTTTTGGTTTGTTATGGACTGAGATCTGTCATTGCGGCAAGATGGGATATTAACATAGGACTGAAACTCTTAAGTACTAGATCCTTTCGTTTAGAAAGCGCTAGTTTCAAGACGATTGTGGTTTCTGCTGACAGCGTTGGACGAGTTTACATCAATCCTCTCATCTGCTCTGGTCGTCGGCTCTTCGCGGATCACCCGGACCAAACAACAGTAACGCACTTTTGTTTATATTTCCTTGATAGAGTAAAGGGGCTTTTAGTTTGAGCCACGACGCTAAACCACCCCCAGTGCTGCAACGTGAGGTATTTGTTTTGTTTACTTACATTTTTTTGCCGTTTTACACTGCTATACTTTTTGGGTGCAGTGTATAGTACGATTGAACAAACATTCTGTGGTGTTGAATAAGAGAAACATTGGGTCAGGGCCTATACAAGATCTGTAAACACTGAGTTAACATTTTATTCGTTAAAAGTGTAACTGCCCTGCTGAAAAAAAAACAGCATATGCTGGTAAGGTATGTTTTGATGCTGGTCTTGCCGGTTTCCATGCTGGTCTTGCTGGTTTCAATGCTGATTTTGCTGGTCTCAGTGCTGGTCCTGCTGGTCTCAGTGCTGGTCCAAAAACAAAAAACAGTCCTCTTTTTGGAATAAGAACTGTTTGTTCTTTATAATGGGCAGCACATGGCGCAGTGGGTAGCACAATCGCCTCACAGCAAGAAGGTCACTGGTTCGAGCCCCGGCTGGGTCAGTTGCCGTTTCTGTGTGGAGTTTGCACGTTCTCCCCGTGTTCGCGTGGGTTTCCCCCACAATTCCAAAGACATGCAGTGTAAGTGAATTGGGTAGGCTGAATTGTCCATAGTGCGAATGAGTGTGTGTGGATGTTTCCCAGTGATTGGTTGCAGCTGGAAGGGCATCCGCTGCGTAAAACATATGCTGGATAAGTTGGCGGTTCATTCCGCTGTGGCGACCCCAGATTAATAAAGGGACTAAGCCGAAAATACATATTTGACTAGTTAGCAAGATACTAGTATTTAGCTTAAGGTGCACTTTTAAGGCTTAAGTAGGTTAATTAGGTTAACTAGACATGGTTAATTAGGCAAACCATTAGACAACAGTGGTTTATGTAGCCAGTTTCTTGAGGGACTAATAATGTTGACCTTGAAATTAGTTTTGATTTTATTTCAGCCAAAAAAAAAGACTTTCCCCAGAAGAAACAAGACTAATAGGAGCTACTGTGAAAATGTCTTTGGCCTGTTAAAATCATATGATTAAATAAATAAATCACAGGAGGGCTAATGATTTTGCCTTGAACAATGTATGTGTTTCTAAAGTAAATGTATAACTATCATACAAGCATTATTACTTCTATAAAACACAATTTACAAGTTGTTATCCACAGTGAGTGGGTCGTCTGTTTCTTACAAATTTGTACGTTTCTTGGGGTATTCCCTTTGTATTCCTATATTGATATTTGATTTGTTCAACTTGTAATTTTTTTGCGAAACGGGTTGAATTTCTGATGGTGTAATAACATAAAAGATCCTGTAATTAGTTACATAAAAAATTGAGAGATTGATTTAAGCAAACGTAAAATATGTTAATTAGAAAAAGATAATATTAACTGAAATGTTTTTAATCTTGGCAGATCTGCTCCTCCCCCTGCAGTGAAGCTCCTCCTCCTGCAGTGAAGCTCCTCCTCCTGCAGTGAAGCTCCTCCTCCTGCAGTAAAGCTCCTCCTCCTTTTCAGTTCAGCTATAAATACTGGAATATTTCCATCAGAAAGAAGTGAAATCTGCAAAGACAGAGTTTAGGGACAGAGAGAACATGAGTGATCCAGAACCCTGCAGCATTAAAGAGGAAGACACTGAAGAACAAACAGGTTGGTGTTTATCGCTGATCCTTTAGTAATGATGTTGATGATTATTAAGGATAAAAACCTTTGAACAGATCATCTTATTTATCCTGTGCAGTATACAGTAAGACAAATTACTAATAAATACTAAAAAATAAATAACAGACTATATTTGTAGGTTAGTATTTGCGATTAATACTGTGTGCGTTACACTAGCTCCCGCTTTTTTCAGCCATGCTCTTCCATTAAAAATAGGTGCAACAGTCTAGTTTCCAAGACACAAACTTTAATCCGGTTGATGGATGTGGAACTTACAAGCCTTTATCGTGTGTGTGTGTGTGTGTGTGTGTGTGTGTGTGTGTTTGTGTGTTTGTGTGTTTGTGTGTTTGTGACATGTCAAGACACAAATCTGTATAATGACATAGGTATGACACAGGTATTACAAAGAGCAGGTAAATTATGAGGACATTGCTGACGTCCTCATTTCTCCAGGAACTTATAAATCACACAGAATGAGTTTATTCAGAGAGTAAAGCTGTACACAGTCTCCTGTGATGGTTGGGTTTAGGCGTAGGGTGGGGTTAGGCCAATACAATATACGGTTTGGACAGTATAAAATGAATGGAAACCTATGTAATATACCCACTTTTCACAAAAACAAACGTGTGTGTGTGTTCTCCTATAAATGAATGTAGAAAATACTAAATTACCCCACATTTACAATTACTGAATCTAATCATATACATCTTGAAATATATAAGTAGCATTTAAACAATATAGATTGTGTAACAACAGAAATTAACATGATGACGCTGTTACAATAAACATACATTGTTCAAAATGGCGTCATTAATGTGCGTCGTATAGTCACAATAATCACATTTAACTCACAAATCAAGTACTGTTCGTTGCAGTTGTAACGTGAATACAATCAACATATTGGAAGTGACTTCAACATTTGTACTGATAAGCCCAAATGAGCTCACAATGAATGCCCCCGAGGCAGAAAACCGCTTAGTCATTCTCATAGCAATAGAAATGCAAGGAAACATTAAGATTTATAAATTACTTGTATGTCAATAACGCACACTATAAGCACAAATTATAACAAACACCAAGAACGATCTGCACTCTGTCTCGAACACGTGTGATTTACAGCAGTGACGCTAACTACATGAAGTGGTTATGGACCAAACCCCATATGTTATTTCCAGTCTATACTGTCTATCTCTATACTGCCATCTTTTGGCGCATTTGTGTAACTCTGAGTACTTTGTACAGTTAGAAAATAGAGGCTGAAACTTTATTAATCGTTTACTATTATGAGGATGAACTAAATGATCTGAGCCGTTTGATTTTTTACAACAAACCTGACACTGAATTTGAGAAAGACATTAATAAAAATGCTTCAAAATGAAAGTTCGAGTATCTACAATATTTAGTTTCTTTTTCCACTTCACATTTTACTCAGTGTTTGCTCAATTTATTTTGATTTCAGACCAAAATGAGAATGAGGAGAGCGCAGATGATAAACGAAGAGATTTAAAGAAAAGAAGACCGAAGAAATGTTTGACCTGCAGTCAGTGTGGGAAGAGTTTTGAATGTAAAAGCTATCTAAAGATTCACATGAGGATCCACAATGAAGAGAAACCATTCACGTGTACTCGGTGTGGGAAGAGTTTCAGACAATCGTCACACCTTAATCGACACATGATGATCCACACTGGAGAGAAACCATTCACCTGCACTCAGTGTGGGAAGAGTTTCAGATATTCAGTAAACCTTAACCTACACGTGATGATCCACACTGGAGAAAAACCAAACAAATGTGATCAATGTGGCAAAAGGTTTTCGTCGGCTACTCAGCTGAAGGACCATCTTCGAGTTCACACAAAGGAGAAACCTTATTTATGTTCTCTGTGTGGAAAGAGTTTTACCCTGCAGTCAAGTTTAATAAAACATCAGGTAATCCACACTGGTGTGAAAGAGTATATGTGCTTTGAGTGCGAGAAGACTTTTGTTACAGCTGGACAACTAAAACAGCACCAGATGATTCACACTGGAGAGAAACCTTACAAGTGTTCACACTGCGACAGGGGATTCACTCAAGTGCAAAACCTGAAAAGACACGAGAGGATTCACACCGGAGAGAAACCGTACAAGTGTTCACACTGCGACAAGAGATTCACTCAGTTACCAAACCTAAAAAATCATGAGCGGATTCACACTGGAGAGAAACCCTACAGATGTCAGCAGTGTCTGAAGCGTTTCACACAGTTGTCGCAGCTTCAGAAACACACAAACATGCACAAAAAAGCAGGACACTTAACTTAAATGGAGCACACACAAAAATCTCATGTGGAATAGATCTGTATATCAGAAAATACTGCGTGTGGAAAGTCTATCCATTTGTTTAGAGTATTTGCTTCCCTTCACAATATTTTGATGTTCATCTCTTTCCATGATTACTACGTTCACCTAATATGTACGGATACAATTTCAGCAGATCTACATATTAAAAATTTCATCAAGGGCGTAGATGTGCTGTTGATATTGGTGGGGACCTGGCTTACATGATTCAGCTTTGTGGAGGAATGAATGCAGACTTCTGGGAAGGGGGAGGCATGTGACCATTAATAACCATTATGCCATTTTAATAACCATTATAATGCACATTTTATCTCGAATGTTGTTTGTCATAATCGTTGTGTAGGCCAAAATTGAAACTAAATTTTGATTAATTGTACAAACGTGGATACTACTATGGTGAACTCGTAGCGAACTTGACTTCAAGTGACTTCACAACGTCTCACTCGAGTCTTGCACAGAAGCCTGACAGCAAATTTCTCCTGAGGCATAAGACTAAACAATGTTCATCCAATGAAGATTTGTCAGGCCTTTAATTCCCATAATTCTGATAAGTAGCCCAAACTGTCTGTCAACAAATGTAGATTCGTACATCTGCGCACCACGTTCACGCAGATCTGCAGAGAGAGTGACAGCAGTGAAAGCAAATGCTGTATCAAAACCTTTTAAAATCCTGAATCAATATTGGAGTTACTTTTGCATGCTGGAGGAAGGATGACACCATGGCTGAAGTATTTCGGTTGGACAGGTAATGTTTTAAAACTATTTTAGTCATGCAAAGCTTTAGTTGTTTTACGAATGGGTTATATCAAAGACTATAGAGTATACCAGACATGTCACTCCTTTAGTTTTGAATGGGGAAAAGTGTAGCGGTCAATATAGCGAATAAAGCACCACCTATTAGTAATCGTTCATCGATCGCTATAGACTGACGAGAAGCTCGGACAAGGCGGGTGCTTTTACGGGAGTTTGGTGGTCAACAAACACACGAATCTCAGCGAATACTTGCTTCACAGACATGAAATATATCCAGATAAGCTTGAAATCTACGTTTTTTTTAAATGGACCTATAGTGCACTTGAAAACAAAGGTTTTTTGGTTTTGTAATCTGTATGAAATGAACGTGAGGTACAGTCCGTACTTGTAGACTTGTACTTGTAAACAAAGAGTTGCAGTCATTTCTGGAGGAGTCTCGCCATCAAGACGAAGTTGTGAATTACTTCGGAAGAGCAGCACGATCAGACTATCATTATCCAGATGATGATAATGTGTAGAAAGGCCATAAATGAGGTCGGTGTCTCATTCACACACATACACCACGGACAATTTAGCTTACCCAATTCTCCTATAGTGCATGTCTTTGGACTGTGGGGAACACAGGAACCCACGCGAACACGGGGAGAACATGCAAACACCACACAGAAATGCCAACTGACCCAGCCGAGACTTGATCCAGTGACCTTCTTGCTGTGAGGCGACATCGCTACCCACTGCGCCACCCTGTATAGTATATGACTCATGTAAATAATTAGGCCCTAATGTTCACGTGTGCTTATTCAAATCGCTGGAAAGATAGGATAGGCTATGAAGTCAGATGAATTTGGGGGAAATATGTTTCTTGTTAAGTCGCCATTTGTGACCCTGGACCACCAAACCAGTGTCAATTTTCTAAACTTGATCATATGTTGTAACATGATCATTATGAGAGAACAATATTTGGAATGAACCGCCAACTTATCCAGCATATGTTTTACGCAGCGGATGCCCTTCCAGCTGCAACCCATTACTGGGAAACATCCATACACACTCATTCACACACATACACTACGGATAATTTAGCGTACCCAATTCACCTATACCGCATGTCTTTGGACTTGTGGGGGAAACCGGAGGAAACCCACGCAAACACGGGGAGAACATGCAAACTCCACACAGAAACGCCAACTGACCCAGCCGAGGCTCGAACCAGCGACCTTCTTGCTGTGTGGGGACATTTCACTAGTGAAATTACAATATCAAGAGCTGTAATTCTTACTAGTTGAAATTCAGTTCCTGAAAACAAGAATAAACATTTCAGCTAGTGAAACTGAATTGTTGATATCAAGGATTAACATTGTTATTAGTGGAAATGCAATTAGCATTCTGGATATTAACAATTAAGTTGTTGATACAAACAGTTTAATTCTTGATATCAACAATTCATATTCTGTCAAGCAATAAAAGTCAAAACGGCTTGCCAGAAAAGCCTTTTTTGTCTTTTATAGCGTAACAGGATATGAATTATTGATATCAAGAATTAAATTGTTTGTATCAACAATCCCAATTCTTGATATCAAGAATTGTATTTCTGCGAATGATGACATCATTGTTGATAGCCTATCAAGAATCAACGTTGTTTAGTTGAAATGTAATATTGATATCAACAACCTTTTTGATATCAAGAACTGAATTGTTGATATGAGGAATACATATCCTGAGAATAAATAAAATAAGTGAAAGCGGCTTGCCATAGAAGAGAAAGGACAAGTTATTTAGTCTGTACCTATCTCTGATCCGCACTCCGGAGCTGAAGGTGGCGGTATTGCACCAAAACGATGATGCGTGTCAACCGCAGTAAACTAAGAAGAAGAAGAAGCAGGGTCTGTTGTAGTCCACACGCAGAGTACTTCTCGCTGTTTTCTTTATTATTCTTTTGTTTATAGTGTCGTTTTCCTCTCGCAAGACTGTCGACATCGCGCGTCAAGCTTGCGGTTATTGAATCAAGTTGCTTTTGGTTTGTTATGGACTGAGATCGGTCATTGCGGCCAGATGGGAGATTAACAAAAGACTGAAAGTCGTAGCACTAACATTAGATCCTCTCATCTAGAAAAGCTAGTTTTAAGACGACTGTTGGTTCTCCTGACAGAGTTGAACGAGTTCCAGTCTCATCTGCCCTGGTCATCGGCTCTTCGCGCATCACTGGGACCAAACAACAGTAAATAACTTTGTTTATATTTGCTCGCTAGAGTAACGGGACATTTAGTTTGTGCGACAACGCTATCAAGCACCACCAGGCCTGCAACGTGTGGTGTTTGTTTTGTTTATTTACGCTGTTTTACACGGATATGTTATCCTGGGTCCAGTGTATGGTACTGAACTGTCGAACGAACATTCTGTGATGTTGAATAAAGGAATTAAAGGTTGCGTCAGTGACAAGAATTGTAAACATTGAGGGAACATTTTATACTTTAAAAGTATATCAGTGGACTCACGGTGGTGCAGTGGGTAGCACAATCACCTCACAGCAAGAAGGTCGCTGGTTCGAGCCTCGGCTGGGTCAGTTGGCATTTCTGCGTGGAGTTTGCATGTTCTCCCTGTGTTGGTGTGGGTTTTTTTCCGGGTGCTCCGGTTTTGCGCTGTAGGTGAATTGGGTAAGCTAAATTGTCTGTAGTGTATGTGTGTGAATGAGTGTGTGTGGATGTTTCCCAATGATGGGTTGCAGCTGGAAGGGCATCCGCTGCGTAAAACATATGCTGGATAAGTTGGTGGTTCATTCCGCTGTGGCGAACCCAGATTAATAAAGGGACTAAGCCGAAATGAAAATGAATATGAATGAATGAATGAATGAAAGTGTACCAGTGGTTCTCATTTCATGTTTTGGGTGCTGAAGAAAAATAATTCATTGTTTTAAGGGCAACGTTGGTTTTATATTCAGACATTTGGACTTTAGCGTTCAGTAAAAGTACAGCAGAATTTCAAAAGGTTAACATATAATTATCATGACGTACTGTTATGAGCAGAACTGACATTTGTAACTGTAACTGCGTTTTTAAACAGCCGATAAGCAGGCTTATCTTTATAGGTTGTGGTAGTTTATGTGACGAATAGTGATCAAGGACAACATCTCATTTGAATGCATATTAGTGATATATTGTTAATAAATTACGTTACAACCTTATATTGAGATAAGCATTTATCAGCTGTTTTAAAATGCAGTTAGAAATAATTGTAAGTCATGATGATTGATCAGACATTGGCCTTTTTACACTCTCCCACACTTTCTTCTCTGGACAAGCCTTTTTCCAGATGCCCCAAACAATCAGAAATGGGCTTCATCTGAGAATATGACTTTGCCCCAGTCCTCAGCAGTCCATTCGCCATACTTTTTGCAGAAGATCAATCTGTCCCTGATGTTTTTTTTTTTTGGAGAGAAGTGGCTTCTTTGCTGCTCTTCTTGACACCAGGCCATCTTCCAAAAGTCTTCACCTCACTGTGTGTGTAGATGCGCTCACACCTGCCTGCTGCCATTCCTGAGCAAGCTCTGCACTGGTGGCACTCCGATCCCGCAGCTGAATCCTCTTTAGGAGACGATCCTGGCGCTTGCTGGACTTTCTTGGACGCCCTGAAGCTTCTTAACAAGAATTGAATCTCTTTCCTTGAAGTTCTTGATGATCCTATAAATTGTTGGTTTAGGTGCAATCTTAGTAGCCACAATATCCTTGCCTGTGAATCCATTTTTATGCCACGCAATGATGACTGCAGGCGTTTCTTTGCAGGTCACCATGGTTAACAATGGAAGAACAATGATTTCCAGCATCACCCTCGTTTTAACATGTCAAGTCTGCCATTCTAACCCAATCAGCCTGACATAATGATCTCCAGCCTTGTGCTGGTCAACATTCTCACCCGAGTTAACAAGACGATTACTGAAATGATCTCAGCAGCTCCTTTAATGACAGCAATTAAATGCAGTGGAAAGGTTTTTTCAGGATTAAGTAAATTTTCATGGCAAAGAAGGACTATGCAGATCATCTGATCACTCTTCAGAACATTCTGGACTATATGCAAATTGCTATTATAAAAACTGAAGCAGCAACTTTTCCAATTTCCAATATTTATGTAATTCTCAAAACTTTTGGCCACGACTGTATAAAACTCAAATTACAAGTTGCAGGTTGCCTGTATATCGATATTTGATTTGTTCACCTTGTCATTTTTGCGAAACGGGTTGAATTTCTGATGGTATAATAACATAAAAGATCCTGTAATTAGTTACATAAAAAATTGAGAGATTGATTTAAGCAAACATAAAATATGTTTATTAGAAGAAGAAAATATTAACTGAAATGTTTTTAATCTTGGCAGATCTGCTCCTCCCCCTGCAGTGAAGCTCCTCCCCCTGCAGTGAAGCTCCTCCTCCTGCAGTAAAGCTCCTCCTCCTGCAGTGAAGCTCCTCCTCCTGCAGTAAAGCTCCTCCTCCTGCAGTAAAGCTCCTCCTCCTTTTCAGTTCAGCTATAAATACTGGAATATTTCCATCAGAAAGAAGTGAAATCTGCAAAGACAGAGTTTAGGGACAGAGAGAACATGAGTGACCCAGAACCCTGCAGCATTAAAGAGGAAGACACTGAAGAACAAACAGGTTGGTGTTTATCGCTGATCCTTTAGTAATGATGTTGGTGATTATTAAGGATAAAAACCTTTGAACAGGTCATCTTATTTATCCTGTGCAGCATACAGTAAGAAAAATTACTAATAAATACAAAAAAATAAATAATAGACTATATTTGTAGGTTAGAAAATAGAGACTGAAACTTAATTATTAATCATTTACTATTATGAGGACAAACTAAATATGATCTGAGCTGTTTACATTTGTTTTATATTGTGTTCAGGTATATTTTCCAGTCCTCTAACCTGAATAAATACATGTCACATTCCTGACATTGAATCTGAGAAAACGATTCATGAAAATGCTTCAAAAGTATGAGGATCTACAATATTCCCGGTTTCTTTTCACTTCACAATTTGCTCTGGTTTTTAAAGGACTTGCTAAACTTATTTACTGTGATTTCAGACCTAAAAGAGAGTGAGGAGAGCGACGATGATAAACGAAGTGATTCAAAGAAAAGAAGACCGAAGAGTTGTTTGACCTGCAGTCAGACTTTTGTTACAGCTGGACAACTGAAGCAGCACCAGATGATTCACACTGGAGAGAAACCGTACAAGTGTTCACACTGCGACAAGGGATTCACTCATGTACAAGACCTGAAAAGACATGAGAGGACTCACACCGGAGAGAAACCGTACAAGTGTTCACACTGCGACAAGAGATTCACTCAGTTACCAAACCGAAAATGTCATGAGAGGATTCACACTGGAGAGAAACCCTACAGATGTCAGCAGTGTCTGAAGCGTTTCACACAGTTGTCACAACTTCAGAAACACACAAACATGCACAGAAAAGCAGGACACTTAATTTAAAAGGAGCACAAAAAAAATCTCTTGTATGTTTCATGCCTGTACATCAGAAAACACAGGCATAAGAGACTGAATGTGGAAAGTCTGAAAGTCTATCCATTTACTTTGATTCAAGAGTTCACACTTAGATAATGCTCAGCTATGATAGCAGGTTTGGCATGCTGTCCTGGGAGAGAACCCTGAGCTCGGAGATAGATGAGCCCAAGGTTCCCGCCTGGTCAAAGAGCATTAGGAGGGATACGAGATCAGGTATTTCTCGAGAGCTCCCAGTTTGTGTGTGTGTTTTTTTTTTTTTTTCTTCTTCTTTTTTTTATACACTGAGAATTGATTCAGTATGTATGCTATAAGTGCTTGTGACTGTTATTACGATACATATATTTACATGTTTTTTGACTGTGGGAGGAAATCGGAGTACCCGGGGAAAACCCACGCGAACACGGGGAGAACATGCAAACTCCTCGTAGTGAGTGCCGACTGGTTCAGTTGAACCTTTGGCCTTCCAGCTGCGAGGCAGCAGCGCCGGCCGCTGAGCCACTGTGTCGCCCGATCATAGAAATGAGGAGGAGGGAGAAGGGAAGGATAGAGGGGTTGGGGGGGGGGTTCCAAAACGAAGATAGGGAATGAGATTTAGGCAGGATATTTATAGTAGTTTTGGAATGATCTGATAGGCTAGCTAATGATCAGCTGTAGTCGATCATATCACGTGCTCCTCTCGAAATGAGTTTGTGAAACTTCACGTATTTTGTTTAATTTGATGTTCATCTCTTGTCAGGATACAAACTTTTTATTTTTATTTCTGCAGATCTACATATTAAACATTTCATCAAGAACTTGGATGTGCTTTTGATATTGGTGGGGACCTGATTTTACATTGTGGAGGAATGAATGCAGACTTCAGGGAAGGGGGAGGCATATGACCATTAATGACCATTATACTATTTTATATTGATTGTTGTTTGTCATAATCGTTGTGGAGGGCAAAATTGAAACAAAATTTTGATTAATTACACAAACATGGTCACTGCTATGGTGAACTCGTAGCGAACTTGACCTCTAGTGACTTACACTTTTCTTTGAAAAGTAGCTCCGTATGTCCACGTCTAAGTTCAGGCTTGCACGGAAGCCTGACAGCAAAATTTCCTTGTAATTTTGGCGCTGCAAACATCAAATGTACCATAGCAGCTACTCATTCGACAGCAGGGAGAAGCACAGCCAGTCACACTGTCCATATGTGTTTACGGAAGGTCGTACATGAGTAGAGAATGTGATTTGGTGAAAGGTGCAGTCAGTGATTGTCTTCAGAAATGTTTTTTTATTGTGCTGGTTGAACGTCTCTTCACATTCCAATAGTAATGATTGATGTATTTATATGTATTTTTATATATGTATTTTAATGTTTTTGTTAAGGCTGCACGGTGGCGCAGTGGGTAGCACGATCGCCTCACAGCAAGAAGGTCGCTGGTTCGAGCCTCGGCTGGGTCAGTTGGCATTTCTGTGGGGAGTTTGCATGTTCTCCCCGTGTTTGCGTGGGTTTCCTCCGGGTGCTCCGGTTTCTCCCACAAGTCCAAAGACATGCAGTACAGGTGAATTGGGTAAGCTAAATTGTCCGTAGTGTATGTGTGTGAATGAGTGTGTGTGGATGTTTCCCAGTGATGGGTTGCAGCTGGAAGGGCATCCGCTGCGTAGAACGTGCTGGATAAGTTGGCGGTTCATTCTGCTGTGGCGACCCCAGATTAATAAAGGGACTAAGCTGAAAAGAAAATGAATGAATATTTTTATATAATACCCCCCCCCCCATGTATTTTATAATGCATAATAGGGACACTTTAAAACTATTTGTCGCTGTTTACATTTATTAAAATTTATAGCAAATGGAGTTACATAACATTCATTTCTGCATCAACATATCTGTCATCTGTTCAGATCAATCCAAGCTGATATTAACGTTTATTACTCTGCATTATAAAATCGCAGCGTTCATGTATTACCTAAAATTTTCTATCATCCATTGTCTATTGCAAACATCAATTTGTATTCATTTTGCTTCAGTTTTGTGTGTACAGTAAAGCATCAGGTTGGATTGTGACTGTTTTTTACCCTACTTCAGCTTTCTTACTGTGTTCACACTGCCTCATCTGCTTTGGTTGCCCTGCCATTGGCACTCTGACGTTTTTGTGTTCTTGTGTAAGTGCTAGTCTAATTTCAGCATGCTGTTGTTGGAAAAATAAAATTGAATGAAGAGAGAACCCAGTCCAGGAGACATGAAAACAGGCAGAATTTCTTTATTGAGACGTGACGGTTGATCTGCAGTCAAACAGCGCCTTCAAGAAGTCTGCAAGAGCCTAGAGGAGTCTCCTACAGGTCTGCAGTCTGCAAGTTTTATCACATGTCTGCAAACCAGTCTAAAATGAGTCTATAATATGATTTTTAGGAGGAGGGGAGCTGCTAGGTGGAGATGGCTAAACAAAGCATGTAAATGAAGTATTGGAGTCAGCAAGATAACCGGCATATAGGTGTTAGAGACCTGCCCCACCTACTGACCACACAAGTTCATCAACAAAAGGGTTTCTTTGGTCTGAAAGCATCACCCGGAGACAAAGGCAGCATAGCATTTGCATCACTTTGGCTCAGCCAGTGCTCAGAAAACAAAAGGTTTAATATCCCTCATAGCTGGACTGTTACAGTTTCGAATGAAATGATATAATTAAACTGAGAAATATAACTTCAGTTATTTATAGATTATAAAAATTTATATTTCCACACTGTTTATAGAAGATGTTTAATAGCTTTGGTCTTCACATTAAGTGAAGTTTATTTATAAACTAATTTTGAGAGGATCACGTGCTTATGATTGCTCACAGCTTGTCCCGCATCAGCTCGCAATTGATTCACCAATCAGATGATTCCTAGATCACCATAAATAACCAGAGTTCTCTTATCTCAGTACCTTCGTCTTGAAGAACTCCCCCCACCCACCTCTACTCCTCCTCCTTCCCAGATGGGCGACACGGTGGCCCAGTGATTAGCACTGTCGCCTCACAGCAAGAATGTCTCAGGTTAAAGTCCCAACTAAACTAGTCGACATTTCTGTGTGGAGTTTGCTTGTTCTCCCCGTGCTCGCGTGGGTTTTCCCCGGGTTCTCCGGTTTCCTCCCACAGTCCAATAATAGTAAATTGAACACAGTAAGCAATACCATTGCCAAGCTCTTAATAAGTATACATCTCTTTTCAGCCATTCTTTTAGCCAGAAATAAGTCGGGGAGTTCATAGAGATCTACCTGAGCTCAAGCTCCCCTCTCGCCCTGCAAACGGGAGGGAGCCCAGGGCTCGAGGATCTCGTGAGCTCAGGGCTCTTTCCCGAGACAGCATGCCAAACAAGCTATATTACCAATCATCAGCTAAGTGTGAACTCTTGAATGTTAATTTGTGCCCGTCCTGCATTACAAACTGGGAACCCGCCATAACAATAATCAACCTTTGTGTTGCTTGGGAAGCAATGTGGTCAGAACCAAAGTTTTCTCTGATTTACTTAATTGTTTTTATACTTTTATTTTGTCCTTTCATTTCTTGATTTCATTTATTCCAATTTAAGGTAAAGTTTTTATTGGTAAAAATAATTCTGGTTTGTCTGGTCCTTGCGTTGACAGAATCAAGAGTCAGGGCTATCACGAATCTACAGAATAAATGCACATAATCTTGACTGCTTTTGTAGACCGTGACTGGCAACAACCCTACTCCGCACGGCTGCACCGCTTGTACATCCTCAACTCCAGTGGTCGGAAAACTCTTCTGGACTCTCTGTGTGATGAACAAGTTCACACAACTCTATGAATTACTGCTATTTTCTTGTCTGATACCAATTTACGCAGATTACGCTTTTCCTTCTAAGAAATCATAATAAAACAAATCAACATTTTCATCAACAAATCATCAGTTTCCCACAAACTGCATTCAAAAACACAGTAACACTTTACAATAACAGTACATGAATAATGATGTATTCATTCATTCATTCATTCATTTTCTTTTCGGCTTAGTCCCTTTATTCATCTGGGGTCGCCACAGCGGAATGAACCACCAACTTATCCAGCATATGTTTTACGCAGCGGATGCCCTTCCATCCGCAACCCATCCCTGGGAAACATCCATACACACTCATTCACACACACACACACACACACACTACGGACAATTTAGCTCACCCAATTCACCTGTACCGCATGTCTTTTGGAATTGTGGGGGAAACCGGAGCACCTGGAGGAAAACCCACATGAACACGGGGAGAACATGCAAACTCCACACAGAAATGCCAACTGACCCAGCGACCTTCTTGCTGTTAGGCGATTGTGCTACCCACTGCGCCACCGTGCTGCCCAACGTAATGTACATGCACCAATATAATATTGTAAAACTCCCTATGGAAAATATTCACTTAAATGAGAGATTTGTGAGGGGTGAACTCCTATATGTTGAGCACTGTATGTGATAATGTGCTTCAAAAGTATCGTGACTTGATTTTGTAACAACTACAACAACCGCTTTGTACCCCACCCTTTCTCTACTATTTTCTTTCCTAAATAAAAGATAAGTTAAAAAAAAAATGTGTTTAGCTCCTTTTCTCTCCATGAAATGGTCAGACCGGCTGCTGCTCTCCACTGACTCAGCTCATTCCTCCGACAGTTATGAGCCTCCGTAAAGACAGATTGTACATATGTTGCAGACTCTTACCGACAGCAGTTCCTGGACTGCCCGCGGCCCTGATGCCTCTCTGATGTGGGAATCTCAGCTGTCACTTCTGAGAGCCCAATGTCACTCTCACACCCTCAGGGCTACAACTGAGTAAGCGGCGGCGGTTAAATATAGCGCAGCGCCGGAGCTGCACACAATCACTGATAAGGGAGGCATGAGCTGCTCTACTCCTGTTTGTGACTCATTGATTTTACTACCCTGCTAACCAGTCACACTTTTATTCACTTGTTGCCTCATGTTTTGAAGCACCTGCATTTGAGCTTTGGGAAATTAGTAACATGTTTAGAAGAACTGGCTAACCGGGATCACACTGGAGTAGCTTGAGGATTCGGGACCATCGTGGGTAAGTGTCTTATTCATGTTTCATTCAGAAAGAGGATTGCACTGATCGTTGTCACCATTTTATTACTAAAGGTGAAAGTGCTGTTTATGATATGTGCACAACTTCCTATTGCATTAGTGCTGTATGCAGGTTTGTCTTGGTTTGGAATGAGTTACAACTTAAAAGGTACACTGCAAAACCAATGCTTTTCTTACTTTGCTCTTACTAAAAATCCTTAAATCAAGAAGCATTTTTTTAGACAAGCAAAACCTATTGTCTTGTTTTCAGAAATAATGTCAAAATTAGGTGGGTTTTACTTAAAACAAGTTAAATAATCGGCCAATGGGGCAAGTAAAATAGTCTTGTTTTCCCTTTTGATGTAAGAGTATTTCGCTTACCCCATTGGCAGATTATTTCGCTTGTTTTAAGGAAAAACTTGGAAAAAATGTAGGAAAAAAGGATTCTTGATTTATGATTTTTTAGATATTTGGACTAGAAACAAGACAAAAAAGTAAGAAAAGCATTTATGCAGCGTATATACTGTATGCAGTCATGTGACAATGCCGTTCGCTTCATGGAAGAATTGTATTTGCATCTCAAACAGTCTAGGCATGATTGAACATCTTGGATGTCCTGCAGCCGTTAATATTAAAAGAAACTGTAACAAAAAATTGTTATAGTCATTTCTTTTTACTAATGTGTGAGCTATATGTTGAGAGCTGTGGCCCTCCAGGAACTAAACTTAGGGTTGGGATGTGTGTAGTTTAACGCGTTGAGGCTGATTTATATTGGCGACTGTCCACGGGGCCCAGTTACGACTCAGGACACTGTTCATGCTTGGCACGTTACTGCTGCGACACAGAGCGCCATCTGCATAGTTTCATACATCTGCATAGTTTCATATTAAATAACATTCGAATGTGCGCGTCCAGTGTGCGTGAAGGCTGATTTATACTTCTGCGTCAAGCGCATGCGGTCGCATAGCCCTCGCCGTGGCTGACGTGCACCTCTCAAAAATTTTAACTACACGTCGCAATGACAAGTAGCGCTAGCTCTGTGATTGGTTGGCTTGGTAGCGGTGACGAGTGTGGGCGGTGCTGAGAGCCGCGAGCCCAATAAAGCGAGTGTTTACAAGTGTGGAGTCCCGTAAAGGAGCTCTAGATGGAAACTTTTGTTTTGTGTTTACCTATGATTAAAGTTGTTGCACGTCTGCCTCTGAATGAGCAAGTTTTAGCTAAAAAAACAAACACCCGTGAAGAAACTCGACACAGAGGAACATAAAAACCTGCTGCCAGCTAGCGTTTCGGAAGAGTTATTGCAGAGCAACACAAACAGCACGCAGAAGTATAAATGCACGACTATGCGCAAGTCATGTGCTGTAGGTCTCACCGATCACTCGAAGCAGAAGTATAAATCAGCCTTTAACCTATCGCGTATTCAATGTAGTTCGCACTGCGGGACTGTAATCCACCTTTGTTCCCACGTTTGCATTTACTTGTGTCAGTTAAATACTTTAATCCTTGTTTGGTGTGAACTTAGCATAAGTGTCATTATCTCCGCCTGTTGGTTCGGCGTCCCCCTAACATGCATCACTGTGCATTTATGCAATTTTCTGTGGTCAGAGACTTTTTAAAAAACGAAAGCGGGAAAACTCAGTTTATAAAAATACCCGTGTACGTGTGGACATGGCCTTATTATCCACCTAAATATCTATCTATAATCAAAAATGTTATGGTTCATTATATTGATCAAAATGAATATCAATAAACAATATATAATTATGTATTTGTGATATTTTGTGTATTGTTAGTAAATACATGTATACTCATGTGGACATTCGTCCACGTTAATGACACAAAACCACAACTGAACTGTTGTTACCCATATATGGTTCATCCCGGGTGACACGGTGGCTCAGTGGTTAGTACTGTTGCATCACAGCAAGAAGGTTGCTGGTTTGAGTCCCAGCTGGGTCACTTGGCATTTCTGTGTGGAGTTTGCATGTTCTCCCTGTGCCGGCGTTTCTTCCGGTTGCTCCGGTTTCCCCCACAGTCTAAAGACATGCGCTATAGGTGAATTGGGTAAGCTAAATAGTTCGTAGTGTATGTGTGTGAATGGGTGTGTGTGGATGTTTCCCAGTGATGGGTTGCAGCTGGAAGGGCATACGCTGTGTAAAACATATGCTGGATAAGTTGGCGGTTCATTCCGCTGTGGCGACCCCAGATTATTAAAGGGACTAAGCCGAAATGAAAATGAATGAATGAAAAATTGGCCGTAGTGTATGAGTGTGTATGGATGTTTCCCAGTACTGGATTGCAGGGGCATCCGCTGTGTAAAACATATGCTGGATAACTTGGTGGTTCATTTCGCTGTGGTGACCCCCGATGAATAAAGGGACTACGCAGAAGGAAATTTAATGAATGAATGGTTCATACCAGCCTGGATCTAGTGGCCCGAAACGTGTGTGGGTCTGCGGGCATCAAGAGGGATATATATTACATTCAAAACTAGCCTAGAGCACCGCCTGCTGTTATAAACTAGTTTATAGTGTTATTTGCTGTCAAAAACGAACCTCAGAGTTGATTCAAGACAGAATAGAGATGCAATTTGATAAATCTCAGAAACAATGCAGCTCTGCTTATCTCACTTGAATCCACTGCGTAAAACATATGCTGGAATAGTTGGCGGTTCATTCCGCTGTGGTGACCTCTGATAAATCAGAGACTAAGCCGAAGGAAAATGAATGAATGAAATTGACTTGAATTTACTTGAAATTGGCATGATAAAAGAAGAGAATGGATGAAATGGCTCATTTCTCCTTCAGCTTGATCAGTAATCGACTGCAGATTTTGAGTATTAATTCTTGTAAAGACGGTCATGATGGAGCTTTACGCTTTTGTTTTTTAGAAAAGGATTTTAGAGATCAAAAACTGTGAGGTTTTATGTTCATGGTGTCTGCTGCAGGTTTGTTCATAGATGGGCCCACACCACTGACTCTCTAGTGTATTTTATCAACGCCTCATCCAGGTGTCGTTTACGGCTCCTATTAATACTGCAGTTGCACTTGAACTTCAGAACCTGCCCCCTTGGAAAGGCTTTTTAAAGAGCGATCTGGTGATGTCACGCAACCAGAGAGGCATCGGTTTAGGTTTACTGATGATATACTCCATTCTGCTTCTTCAGGAGTTCAAGCAAGTCGAGTTACAGCGGAGTGTAACCTGGGAGAGCGGCTTTCATGGCTATCAGTTGCATCAGAGGCGCATCACTGGCTGATATTCATGAAAACTGAACCATATGTTTTACTGAAGCTGTGTTAGGCTTGTTTCTCGGGAAAGGTGCCATATTGTTTCTGCTCTGAATGTGGGTTGAGTGAATTAATTCACAGTTTTGTGTTTTTTAAATAAAGCTCACCAGGGCTGCCATAAATTGATTTCGAGATTATTATTAATATTGTGAAATATCATTTTATAATTGTTTACATGGCCCTCTGAATACTTGATTCTGATTGGTCAATCATGACATTCTAAAGTAGGTTATTCCCAAATAACAACCGTCGAAACTAATAACAGGCTTATCCGGGTACTTCGAAGGATCTTGACTGTCATATTCATTCATTCATTTTCTTTTCGCCTTAGTCCCTTTATAATCTGGGGTCGCCACAGCGGAATGAACCGCCAACTTATTCAGCATATGTTCTACGCAGCGGATGCCCTTCCAGCTGCAACCCATCACTGGGAAACATCTATACACACCTATTCACACTCATACACTACGGACAATTTAGCTTACCCAATTCACCTATACCGCATGTCTTTGGACTTGTGGGGGAAACCGGAGCACCCAGAGGAAACCCACGCCAACACGGGGAGAACATGCAAACTCCACACAGAAACGCCAACTGACCCAGCCGATGGATGTTTCTCAGAGATGGGTTGCAGCTGGAAGGGCATTCGCTGCGTAAAACATATGCTGGATAAGTTGGCGGTTCATTACGCTGTGGCGACCCCAGATTAATAAAGGGACTAAGCCGAAATTAAAATGAATGAATGAATGAATGAATGATGTTGGTTTAAGACTTTGGTCACTTTGGTCACTTTCCAACACGACCAAATATCAACGTTATTTGATGTTGTTATTGGACGTCAAAATAATGTCCTTAGACCAGAGATGCCCAAAGTAGGGCCCGCGCGCCAAAGTTGGCCCATTGCAACCTTTGATTTGGCCCACAATCCTGTCTGAGAGGAGAGTGAGAATGATGGAGAGTGTTGAGGCGAATCCCTTTAGCACAGACATCGTCGTTTCTAATTTGACGTAACCTGTTTTGTTTGTTTTATTGCTGAGCTACAAAAAAAGCAAACTGAAATGAAATATTTCAATTAAATGTTGTAAATGAATCTGAGTTTTTTAAATGCAAATATTATTATTATTAATATTATCACTTGATGGATAGAAGACTATGCAGAAGACGTCGGCGAGCAAATCAAGGCAAAAACTAGTGTAATTCTGTTATAAATGAGATTGTTTTGTTTTTACTGTAGTAAGTTCATTATAAAATGTGAAAAAAAATACTGTATGGCAACTATATTTACGGGGCAGCACGGTGGCACAGTGGGTAGCACAATTGCCTCACAGCAAGAAGGTCGCTGGTTCGAGCCCCACCTGGGTCAGTTGGCGTGTTGGCGTGGGTTTCTTCCGGGTGCTCCGATTTCCCCCACAATTCCAAAGACATGCGGTACAGGTGAATTGGGTAAGCTAAATTGTCCGTGAGTGTGAGTGTGTATGGATGTTTCCCAGTGATTGCTTGCAGCTGGAAGGGCATCTGCGGCGTAAAACATGTGCTGAATAAGTTGGCGGTTCATTCCGCTGTGGCGACCCCAGATTAATAAAGGGACTAAGCCAAAAAGAAAATGAATGAATGAACTATATTTACCTTCAGCCCACTATTTTGGTTTTTGACCCTTCATAAGAAAAAGTTTGGGCACCCCTGCCTTAGACACTGGGTAGACATTGAATTTTGGTCACCTGACGTCACAACCTAAATCGAACCTAATATTAATGTCTTTAATGACGTTGTGTGCCTGCTGGGTACCCCAACCCAACCATCACAGCAATGTAAAAAACAGTAACTATACATATTTTTATATGTATATGTTATAAACAATGTATCTATGCACTGTGTCTAACAATGTGACTGTATCTATTGACGCTTGGCTTAGAGTGAGAACCCTGAACTCTGCATTTAAAGGGACAGTTCATTTAAAAAGGGCCTCACGGTGGCGCAGTGGGTAGCACGTTCGCCTCACAGCAAGAAGGTCGCTGGTTCGAGCCTCGGCTGGGTCAGTTGGCGTTTCTGTGTGGAGTTTGCATGTTCTCCCCGTGTTGGCGTGGGTTTCCTCCGGGTGCTCCGGTTTCCCCCACAAGTCCAAAGACATGTGGTATAGGTGAATTGGGTAAGCTAAATTGTCTGTAGTGTATGTGTGTGAATGAGAGTGTGTGGATGTTTCCCAGAGATGGGTTGCAGCTGGAAGGGCATCCGCTGCGTAAAACATATGCTGGATAAGTTGGCGGTTCATTCCGCTGTGGCGACCCCAGATTATTAAAGGGAGTAAGCCGAAATGAAAATGAATAAATGAATGAGTTCACTCAAAAATACAAATCTACTCATTAATGACTCCAAAAAACTTCCTGTTGAACACAAGATAAGATAGTTTTGAAGAAAGCTGAGAACGTTTAACCATTGACTTCCAATGTTGTAAAAAACAAATAATATGTGGGTCAATGGTTGCTTATATTTTCTTCAAAATATCTTCTTTTGTGTTCAACAGACGAAAGAAAGTTTTGAACAACTGAAGGGCGTGTAAGTGTTGATGGGATTCTCAGTTTTTGGTGAACTATCCCCTTTAACACTCCGCCTGTACGTTTGATTATTAGCGAGTGGCAGTATTACAAGCTGAAATCCAATCAGACAACTGCTCTGAAACATAAGTTATGGATGCGGCTATAAATAGAAGCTGATGACTGCATACAGTAAGATGAACTGGGAAATATTTACTCATACAGTAATAGAAACGGATCACGGTTTTCTGAAAGTGCTGTATATCACCGGGAATCATAAGGCGCTCACTAGATTGTGTGCTCTCGCTACTGTAACCTGTGTCAGATTTACACTGCGGTTGATGGACCTTGACCTCGCTCTTTAAACAAGAGCTCTGAATGAAGAGTCTCCATCAAAAGCTGCACTATATATATTTTACATTCTAGATGTTTACAGACTAATATGCCACAGGAAGTGACCCAGGCAGATCTGAGAGTTCAGGCAGAGATCCAGCCTTTAGTTTATGTGTGTACTGTAGACAGACTTCATGTCTCGCCAAAGCCACAATCACTAATGCCGTGACATCCTTATTTAGACTCTTTGGATGCATCATGTGATGGTCTGCTAAAACCTGTCATTTCTGCATTGGCAGCACGGGAATGTGGGCTTTGGACAGCTGATGGTACCAGCTGTGTTTCTTGGGTTTCTTCAAGAGCCAATAAGCTCCAAAAGTTCTAATGAGCACATTTGTCCCTTAAAATGTGCAGATGTGAAAAGTATGTCGCTAAAATGTTTTGGATTGTATTTAAATTCCCTTTCCGCCACGATTGTTGAGTTCATATTTGCATACGTTTGCACAAAATATGCGCTGTAAAGTACAATATCTGCCAATAGTTTTAGAACATTAACATGTCTAAATGTTTATTTGTTTTTTTTAAGAAGTCTCCTCTTCTCACCATTCAAGAATTTATTTAATCTAAAGTACAGGTAAAAAAAACATGAAGTATCTTTTACTATTTAATGTATATAATCGTCATTCATCTATAAGCCGTATCACCACATGGGCTCAGGACCACTTTGGCAAACTGTTGTCACACACTTACCGCAATATGTAGTTACATCCACAAATGCCAGTTAAAACTGTTCTGTCCAAAAGGAAGCCCTATGTTAACAGTGTCCAGAAGCGCCGTCGGCATCAGGGATGGACCATCACACAGTGGAAATGTGTACTCTGGTCAGATGAATCAGTATTTCAGGTATTTTTTGGGAGAAATGGACGCTGTGTGCTCCGGACCAAAGAAGAAATGGATCATCTAGACTAGTGGCCACCAAACTTGTTCCTGGAGGGCCGGTGTCCTGCAGATTTGAGCTCCAGCCCTAATCAAACACACCTGAACAATCTAATCAAGGTCTTACTAGGTATACTTGAAACACCCAGGCAGGTGGGTTGAGGCAAGTTGGAGCTAAACCCTGCAGGGACACCGGTCCTCCAGGACCGAGATTGGTGACCCCTGACCTAGACTGTTACCAGCAACAAGTCCAAAACTGCCCTTGGCAAATGTAACTTGCACTTCTGTGATGCACCATTAATGCTGAAAAGTACATAGAGATTTTGGAGCACAATATGCTGCCTTCTTTTCCATGCAAATTTCAACAAGACAATGCAAAACCACATTCTGTACACATTACAAAGTTCTGGCTGTGGAGGAAGATGATCCAGGTACTTGACTGGCCTGCCTGCAGTCCCGACCTGTCTCCAATAGAGAATATGTGGCGCATTTTAAAGCACAAAAGGGGACAACGAAGACCCCGTACTGTTGCCCAACAAAATTACACCTGAAACACTTCATCACGTAGTGTCCTTCAGTCCCTAAACATCTTTTAGGTGTTTAGGAATGGCACCATTTCAAACTTTTTTTTTTATGTGTTGCAAGAACCAAAATTGGATACGTGTTTATCTTGAAAAAAGCTATAAAATAACGAGGAGCACATTAAATGATGTTTGCTGTATTGCCTGTAATAAAAACCCAGTCAAAGTAAATTTAGAAATCATTACTTTCTTTTTTAATTTGGGTATTCCATACTGTTCCACCTTTTTCTGATTAGGGGTTGTGGTACTAAAAAACCTATTTCAGATAAACGCTTTTCTTCTGTATTTTTTATTCATCAAATAAAGCTGAAACATATAAAACACTTCAAGATGAGTAAATATTCCGGTCCTAAATATTCTGGTTTGAAATCAAAGAAATAAATTACATTTTATAATATATTCATAGGGCAGCACGGTGGCGCAGTGGGTAGCACAATCGCCTCACAGTAAGAAGGTCGCTGGTTCGAGCCCTGGCTGGGTCAGTTGCCATTTCTGAGTGGAGTTTGCATGTTCTCCTCATGTTTGCATGGGTTTCCTCCGGGTGCTCCGGTTTCCCCCACAATTCCAAAGACATGCGGTACAGGTGAATTGGGTAAGCTAAATTGTCCGTAGTGTATGTGTGTGAATGGATGTTTCCCAGTGATGGGTTGCAGCTGGAAGGGCATCCGCTGCGTAGGACATATGCTGGATAAGTTGGCGGTTCATTCCGCTGTGGCAACCCCAGATTAATAAAGGGACTAAGCCGAAAAGAAAATGAATGAATGAATATATTCATAGGGCGGCACGGTGGCTCAGTGGTTAGCACTGTCGTCTCACAGCAAGAAGGTTGCTGGTTCATGTCCTGGCTGGGTCAGTTGGCATTTCTGTGTGGAGTTTGCATGTTCTCCCCATGTTGGCGTGGGTTTTCACCTGGTGCTCCGGTTTTTCCCTCAGTCCAAAGATATGCGCTATAGGTAAATTGAATAAACTAAATTAGCCGAGTGTGTGTGTGTGGATGTGAGAGTGTATGGATGTTTCCTAGTACTGGGTTGCGGCTGGAAGGGCATTCGCTGTGTAAAACATATGCCCGAACAATTGGCGGTTCAATAATCATACTTTTCTAAAACGTTTGACTGGTAGTGTACATGCATAGTGCAATAACATATAGATATAAACAACAGAAAACACTGATGTTATGTAAAGTTATGTACATGCATAGTGTGATGTTGCAGTGCCATTATAGAAAACATCACACAAGCACAATGTGAGAACTGGATTTTAGGCTCTATTCAGAAGTCGGGGTTTGGGGAACCTCACTAATGTCACATTTATTTGATCAAAAAACACCAATATTGTGAAATAATTTAGCAAGACCCCATTATGCACGGGTAAACTGTTTAAATTGTATTTATCATTTTATTTTGTATTATTGAACTATGTACAAATAACATAGGATCCATATACAAAGTTCTTTTTTGTAGTATTGCATGTGTTGTTAAATATGCAAATTAATCGTCTGTACATTTATAAGTGACAACAGAACATATGTGGAACGAGATGAAATGCAGTATTTTTAGCTTTTATTTTTGGAGATAAACCTCGCCCGGTCTTGTGCATTATAAAACACCCAACATACTGTAGTTACTACAAATGGCTAAAGCAACTGTCAGACATGCTTTATAAATAGCACTTTACTATGAGTGGTGACACCTCTCAAAGGCATGAAATCAAATCTTACAAACCCCTTATGTCCAGAATGGGGTTTGACATTTAAAAAGTGACAATTAAAAGAAACATACATAATAAATAGCGAGTGTAGTTCAAAAAAGACAACCAAAAACCAGTTATTTACAATCAACTGTGAATATATTTATATATTTATATATTATTTAATATATTTACGCCACACCAGAGTGAGAAAAAAAACATATATAGAAATATAAAGTATATATATTCTAAACGTAAAAGTCATGTGACCAATTCAGCTAACATGGTGGAAGACATTAGGTGCGTTCGACTTGAACCATGGCTGCAGCCGGTGATCAACGAGATTAGCCTAGTCTAGGTCTTTAAAGGGCTCCTATTTTGCCTTTTGTGTCTCCTGAATGTGTCTGGGAAGTTTCAGGTGAAAATACCCATCAGGTCATTTATTATACGATGTTTTGGGTCAGAGGGAATTGTAGCTGTTTTGCACCTGTGCCTTTAAATGCAAATGAGCACTCAAATTATGTTCTCCACAGCCCACTCTTCGAGCATGTTGCTTCAGAGAAGGATAACCAGGGTAAGATGTCAGGATGCAAAATAGTGGTTTGATGTAGCTGTGGAGTTTATTCAGCCTTTCTGCAACGATGAATGAGCCACACACAAATGCTGTTACAATGTTCGCTGTGACACATTGCACTGTTTTTGCTGCTATATCCATTGTAGCTAAGTTACTGTACAAAATATACATGATTTAATACAAACCGGGACTCGTGTTGTGTGATTGAAATGTCTTTGCTTATAACTGTAAAAATAGTGCAGCACTTACTGCTTCTTGAAGTGCAGTTGGATCACAGAGAGATCTTTTAATCCCAGTTTCTTTGCAAATCCTGTCTAGTGGACATGATCATGTGTGTTAATACTGAGACAAGATAATACGCACCTGTCAATCAATATTGGTGGGTGGGAAAAAACATTGCGAGGTCTCAAAATATGGTGTTTGGATCCTAGTTTAACATTAAGAAATTTAAGAAGATACTTGTGTTTATATCACTCCAATATAGGATAATATGAACCATGATAATATGGCAGGAGTCCCGTAGGATGATGAAGACCACAAGTCACGCTACCACACATTGGTTTGTTGTGAATACACACCTCTTAATGGAATAAAAATGTACCCATTCATACACCATTTGTTTCACTGGACTGAATGACACAACTTTGTTACAGACAATTTAGATTTAATTAAAAAATATCCTTTTGCTGTATTAAAAACACTGCTGAACTAGTTACTTTTTAACTAGAAATGACAACCATAAACAAGATTAGGGGACCATTTTGCTTGTCCAATTCTACTATTGTGACTTTGGTGCAGATATTTAATACTCCAGCACTGTATAAACACTACAGTTACTCCTAGCCTTGGTTTGCTAGTTCTACTAGAGAGCATAAAGCTGAATTTCTCATAGCACTATTAAACTCTGTGGTCATTTCATTTCAAACACTCTTGGAAAGTATTTGTGTTAAGCTTTTTTGTTCTTCTCTTTTCCACGTACAGTTTAGTTTACAATCAACAATAGAGATAAGGAATAACCGAGGTTGTAGTTGTCACGTGGGGAATTTATCACTAGTACCACAGTTTATTACATCATAAAATTTGTTATCAGTCATTTGGGTCAAAAGTGCATTTGTAACCATGGTTGCTTTGTTGATTTGTTATTGTTATTGTTGATAATTGTTATACCAATTTTGTGCAAATCCATAGTAAAGTAGCTCTCGTCTCCCCTGTCAGTTCACATCTGGAATTAAAGGCGCCTGTACAGTGAACGTGACATAATAATAAATAAAACATTGGATAATATCCTAATAGATTATGATGGAAATTTGACAACCCTCTCCATTTTCACTGCGTGTTTGTGTGTACCTTCTTAAGGAATATTATGCACAATTTTTACCAAATTTTGCCATCTTCAACAGTATTTGTATTTAAACAGTAGGCGGAGCTACAGAATCAGCCTATGATTGTGGAGACAGAATTTATGACATAATACAGTGGTTCTCAACCACCAGGTCAATTGGTACTGGGCTGCACAAGAAATCATTAATTATTTCCGTTGCATTCATTATCTGAGTCTGAACGATCTTTTATTTTGAAAAATGTCCGTATTCTCTCACGCCCAAATTTAACCCACAAGCAGCACAATGAGTAAGAAACAGATGTCTTTGGAAAGTTTCTTTGATAAGGGGAAAAGGCCCAGTGAAGGACCAGCGAACTGCCAAGGCATAGATCCGCAACCCATTTGTCAACAAATCAGGTGAATCCACCATGTCTGTGCAAGAAGATCAACTGCTGGAGGGAACTGCCTTTGGCTTATTCCCTTTATTCATCAAGGGTCACCACAGCAGAACGAACCGCCAACTGATCCAGGATATGTTTTACAAAGCTAATGCCCTTTCAGCTGCAACCCAGTACTGGGAAACATCCATACACACTCATTCCCACACATACACTACGGCCAGTTTAGTTTTTTAATTCACCTATAGCGCATGTCTTTGGACTGTGGGGGAAACCGGAGCACCCGGAGGAAACCCACGCCAACACGGGGAGAACATGCAAACTCCACACAGAAACGCCAACTGACCCAGCAGGGGCTGGAACCAGCGACCTTCTTGCTGTGAGGGGATTGTGCTACCCACTGCACCAACGTGCTGCCCATGATAAATAACATTTAAATGCAATTACTTGTTATTCTGTTCTTATAGATTTTTTGTTTTACCGCTAACAGAAGTTTTGATGTTATGCCAGTCCGACGCAAGGCTGAACCCTTGTATGACTGTATAATGTTGTATAGGGAGTTATTCTCCAAAAAGAACCGCCTTGATGTACTTTATCCTGCTTATACGTATTAGGTCCTAATCACACCAAAGATGTTTTTATGAGGTGAGAGGCACCCTTTAAAAATAGTTTTATATTCCAAGCAAGTGTTTTGCACGCTGTCAATGATCTGCCATCTGTGAATTGTGCGCTCTGTGCACCTGCAGCTGATAAAAAGTCAACTCTGTGCGGAAAAAGTACCCGACGTCACGCGCTCCAGCACCAAGACCATCAATACAGTGGTTGCCTAGCAATATAAAAAGCGCAGGACACTACTCTTTTCTAAAGTCAACAAAAAGGCAGCGCCTCATGTTTTCAGAACTAAAAATCATATTTGGTGTGATCAGCCTCTTATTCAGTCACAAGATGGCATAAACAGTGAAGCACTGTTGGATAAGCCTGAAGGGCTTTTTTTCTGCCACAAAAATAACTTACTATATGTACTTACACGGGTAGTTGCCACAAAATGTCACAAAAAAACATGGTTCTGAGCAGTAAAAGTTTAATAAATCTTTATTTAAAGGCAAAGCTGACAGAAACTAAAATGGCTGAATGGAGCTGACGGAGCATACACTAACCTGCGTGCATTGTTCAGTAACAAGATGGCACCAAACAGGCAAAAACAGCAACAAGTATATGAATATGGATGTGGACATGTTCACTGACTGTCAAAATGATCAGAAGCATGCAGTGAGCATGTGTTACTAATTTCAGCAATTGCTATCTCATAATAACATACCTTGGATTGTCCCAATCAGAATCAATTATTCTAGACAGCCGTGTAATAATGTCAATTAGCTTTTGTACCTAGTTGTGTTTTTGCTCATTTTGGGTTTCTGAACATAACTGATGTTTTATTTTCTTGAGTATAAGCTATGTATTCTTACTATTTGTTACTATATAAGCCATGAAGGGCCTCACGGTGGCGAAGTGGGTAGCACGTTCGCCTCACAGCTAGAAGGTCGCTGGTTCGAGCCTCGGCTGGGTCAGTTGGCGTTTCTGTGTGGAGTTTGTGTGTTCTCCCCGTGTTGGCGTGGGTTTCCTCCGGGTGCTCCGGTTTCCCCCACAAGTCCAAAGACATGCGATACAGGTGAATTGGGTAAGCTAAATTGTCCGTAGTGTATGTGTGTGAATGAGAGTGTGTGAATGTTTCCCAGTGATGGGCTACAGCTGGAAGGGCATCCGCTGTGTAAAACATATGCTGGATAAGTTGGTGGTTCATTCCGCTGTGGCGACCCCAGATTAATAAAGGGACTAAGCCGAAATTAAAATGAATGAATAAGCCATGAAAGGCAGATGTGTTAAATATGAGACTCAACCCCAACGTTAAAGGGATAATATTCATTCATTTTCTTTCGACTTTCAACTATTCTGGCACGTTTTACACAGCAGATGCCCTTCCAGCTGTAACCCAGTACTGGGAAGTTAAAGGGATAGTTCAAACAAAATATTGTGAAGAAAGTTGGAAAAAAGCAGTTTATTTAACCAACATTCATCAGAATATCTTCCTTTGTCTTTAACAGAAGAAGGAAACTCAAACAGGTTTAGAAAAAGTGGAGGGTGGGTAAATAATGACAGAATTGTTAACATTTTATACAAGCTATCTACCGGGCATCTATGCACTAGGAGAGATTTGTAAGCACAGAATCAGCTCTGGAAAGCAATAAAAATGGTTTTCTTTCCTCAGGGTGAAAATGCGGTCCAAGGACAGTACAGTGGACAGTACAATTAATGAAGCTCTAGTGGTCACACAAACTTCACACGATGCCAAAGAAGGAGAGCAGGAGAGAATACTGGAGAGCGAGAAGAGTGTCAAACACATGGATGATGAAGAGAAACCTGGGCCTGATGATGACGATGAGCAAGATAAATCAGCACAGAATGGCGACCAAATGTTTGGCCTGCGAGATCTGTCCAAAGACAACCTCCTGAAACTGCTTGGCGTCATGGAAGGAGAGATTCAGGTGCAAATTTCATTCATACGATTCATTCATACCATCAGTGATCACAACCTGTCTGCATTTACAGTTAGTAGCCCTCAGAATTGTTTATTCCTTTTCAAATATTTCCTAAGTTATGTTGTTTTGGACATTTTTCCTGTATTTCCTCATGTGCTCAATACATTTTCTCTGTTTTGTTTAATTTAAGTACACATAACTTAATTTCTAAACTATTTAGTTTAGCTTTCTTTGTATGTATGGATGGATTACTTTGGTTGTTACCAACATCTGGTGAAAAGATCATGTCAACAGCACCTTTATAAATATGATTTCTGAGAAAAAGGGAAACGAACATAGGCATACCTGTCAACCCTCCCGTTTTTCCCGGTATTCTCCCGTATTTTACAATTTTATCCCGCTATCATCCCGTAAAGGTATTTTCCCGTATTTCTCCTGTATTTTAAATCTTTCTATGAAGGGTGACAATACACATCAAAGAGCCGATCCTTCCTATATGCAACCCACACCGCCGAATCACCAGGGGACGCCCCTTGGTCTTAAATGTGAATCTGTTCTCTGCTTTCATTTTATTTAAGCATGAAAGCACAGCGGGATTCCCTTCCCTTCCATTACAGGCTTCGTTGCCCCTCGTATGCAATCCTCAAAACAGTCAGTTCATGTAGCGGTTCGTGACCGTTAGACGTGCTCCATATTGATAAATAGACGCTGTTTCCCAAACGGATTCTGTACAAGTGATTCGAAGCAGAGCGAAAGTGGACACTGTGGGTTTTGGGTGCGTGTTTGAACAGACATATACACATAATAATAATAATAATAATAATAATAATAATATCTAAACATGTCGATCTTGGTGAGTTTTCTTTTAAACACAACAAATTTAGTCTTAAATGAGCACAAAAAGTTAGGAAAGCAATCGAATGCTTTCTTTATAGATCTGTGCATTTTTAAAGTAGCACCTCTGTTATTTAATGTAATCAAATGAAAAATCTAAATGAGAGATTGGGGAATTTCTTTTGTTTATTTTGTGGGGTTGGGGGGATCCCTTATTTTTACATCCCAATGTTGACAGGTATGCACAGGTATTTTCAAAACCGCCCTTTTTTGTAACTGTTTGTCCACACAAAAATGGAAGAGCGGGTGACTGAAACTGAAACTTTCGGAAAACTTCGGCCAAGGTGAAGACTTTCCGAAACTCCAGGTACAGAGGGGTCTGGGGACACTACAACTGTAGTTTTTGCATCTTGACATCAATGTGCACACTGTTTTCTCCTTTCTGTGAATACTGATGTACATGTGATTTTTCAGGTTTTTTACTTTTAATACATTTGCAACAATTTCAAAAACTCTTTTCTTCACATTGTCATTATGGGGTGTTGTGTGTAGAATGTTGAGGAAATAAATGAATTTAATTCATTTTGGAATAGTGAAGCGCTATGAATACTTTCCGGATGCACTGTACCTTCTTGCTGTGAGGCGACAGTGCTAACCACTGAGCCACTATGTCGCCCTATTATAATATATATATACTTTTTTTTTTTGAGCATTGAATACCTTGAAAATGATGAACCTATTAGTTCAATAACCTACCGTTCTGCCATTGTAACATTGATAAGAATTAAACTTGTATTTTCTCATATGCATGATGTCTTTTTGTTGGGTGCCGTTGCCATGGTTAATCACAATATCTTAACTCCATTGATCATGGCTTTCCATAGTCATGATCCATGCGCTCTATATCCAGTTCATTTATGTTTTAATTGTATTTTCTGCCAGGCACAAGAAGATGTGATCCATCTACTGCGGTCTGTGTTACTGAGTCGACCAGAGGAGCTGGAGTCTCGTTACGGCTCATTAGGGCCAATCAGGCCCCTGCAAGCCCTGCAGAGAGACCGAACGCTCAGCACCAACCACACGCAACACACAACCAGTGTGTATGATAAGCCCATGGCCGAGGTATTCACTGAGAATAACAAGAGTAACTGTGACTAGTTCACCTATTAAAGAAAATTCTGTCATGGTTTGGAGCGCGGGTGAGTAAATGATGACAGAATATTCGTTTTTTTGGATGAACCGTTTCTTTAAATTCATCATGCAGTGTGTTTACGCTCTTAGAAAGTGCTTTTTCTGGCTATGTTTCCATCCAATGAGTCAAAGAGAACAAGATCATCGTCACTTTTTGATAAACTGGCGGGGAAAAAAGGTCATTTACTGTAGTCAGCCAGTGTGGGCCATTTTGGTTATATAATAAAAGACTTGTGCCTCAGAACATGAATTTAGAGGCTTGAGATGCTCTTTGGGAGCGCAGACAGTCCAGACAATCCTGGAGGTAATGATAATATAATAATAATAATACTAATACTGAACCACTGTGATGGCTGAGGGATTTTAGAATGACCAAAACAATATTTCAGATGTTTTACAATGTACTCACTCAGCTGGTTTGTCTGTTATTTCCATCCCATCGCATCAATTGTTCTGCTTTTTTATTGCGCATGCTGGAATTTATTTGTTTCCATCATAGTTAAGGGGTTTTTGACCTATTATCAATATCGTTAGGACCATATCGTGATCGCTATTCAGCAAGAGCTGCGATTCTCATGCAGACTGGAAAACACAGTCAGGAAAGCAATCAAAGCAGAGGATTGAACTGCTTTTATTGGTTCAACATGATTATTAAACACACTGGCATGGAGTCATTTCATAGGAAGATTTATTTCAAACCCTCGACTGAAGTTATGGGGTGAGTAAGGAGAAACACATGTTATTATATGTGGTATTTTGAGATCCTTTCTAGAACGATTCTCTTCGATTTAAGGATCTTTTGCATAGCTTGTCAATGAACTATAGCTCTGTGTAGTAAACACTTCTCCATCTGAAAGCAGGTGCTGGAGATTTACAGCTGATTACAGAGTCGACTACTGACAAAATGAGCACGAAAATTACCTTTGATTAATCTTGCAGCCCTATCCAGCTGACCTGATTTACCTAAATCTTGCAATCGGAATGACAAAAAGGTGTACGTGTAAACGTGCATAGTGTGATGGCTGAGCCTGTTTCTGAAAGAACAACATGCCAATCAGTGTTGAGTTCTTGAAACGGCTAACCGTAAATCATCCTCGACTGTCAATAATTATTTCAGTATGCGCCTCAGGTTCTCGAACCCCTTTAACAGGCGTTGAACCCCTACCCCTCAGCCACCCACTTTACAGGTTGAAAACCCCTATAGTAGTTTATGCTAATTTTGTCTTATCGGATAAAACGTTTATCCTACTCAGTTGAGCACATGTTTTTTATGCTTATTTTGGTATTTCCATTTAACAATTTTGTTATGCAATATTCCTAAATTCTCATAAAATAGGTGGATGGAAACATAGCTACTGTCTGTGTCTTTCAGCTGGACAGACTCCGGGATAAACAGAAGGACTCATACCGCCGAATGCTGGAGCAGCTCTTGCTGGCTGAGAAAAGCCATCGTCGCACTGTCCATGAGCTGGACACTGAGAAACGCAAACATGTGGACTATATGAACAAGAGCGACGACTTCACCAACCTCCTGGAGCAGGAGCGAGAGAGGTGAGAGCTGATTGCACTCATTTTACTTGCATATATTGATTCATTTTACTTGAATAATTGAGTTATTAGAAAAATAATGCACACCTGGGGTAAAAATTCAGCATAAATAAGTAGATTTAAAATGTCCTATTTAAAATGACTAGATAGTTTTGTGTTGCGCATTTATATTTAGTCATTTAGCAGATGTTTTAATTCAGTGACATACAAATTAGGATAATAGAAACATTTCAGATCACCAAAACAGTGATATATAAATGCCGTGACTTGAACACGAGTGTCATACTTGAATGACACTCGTGAGTCATACTTGAACACGGAGTGTCATCTTTAAACTCTTGTTTATCCAAATATGAAAATTCTGTTATTAATTATTCACCCTTCTGTCATTTAATTCCTCTGAGACCTTCGTTCATCTTCGGACACAGATTAAAATATTTTAGGTAAAATCTAAGAGCTCCCTCATCCTCCATAGACAGGGTCAGGAGATGTTTAAAGTCTAGAAAAGGAGCCAAAAGCATTGTCAAAACATTACATTTAAATTCATTGGTTCAGCTGTAATCATATGAAGCTTGAAGT
>CAIGQW010009152.1:1090805-1115693 GCA_903798125.1 Danio choprae
AACCAATATTGTTATTTGTATAGTTATTATTCTTCGTGTGAATGGGTCTCAATTAGGGATGCACCAATAGCATTTTTTTAAAGATGAGTACAGATACCTTTTTTCTTGTACTCGTGGATACTGATAGCTTTTTTGGGATGTGGCAGTTAAGTATTGACTCAGTGAGACCAATTATTTTAGGACAGCTCCTTTGTAGGTATGAAAATCTATAAGTCAGATGTTTTTGTCTGCTTAACACAAGGTGGTCAAGGTACGGTATTCAAACTATTTTTGACTTTTTATTTAAAATGTTGTACTAATATTAAAAGTTCTGGTTTTTATACCTCCTTTGGATATTTTTGCGGAGTAAAGTTTGCAATATGTAGGTTGTCTATACCTTTCTAGTATCGGTATCAGTGCATCCCTAGTCTTAATCCTAAAGGCTGATTTATACTTCGGGGTCGAGTGATCGACGTGACCCACGGCGCATGCCTTGCGCGTAGCTGTGCATTTATACTTCTGCGTGCTGTTTGTGTTGCTCTGCGATAACACTTCCGAAACACTTTTATGTTCCTCTATGTCGAGTTTCTTCACGGGTGTTTTGTTATGCTACCTTATGTACAGTAGCTAAAACTCGCTCATTCAGAGGCGGGAACGGGCAGAAATGCAGCAACTTTAATCATAAGGTAAACACAAAGCAAAAGTTTCCATCTGGAGCTCCTTTACAGGACTCCAGTAAACACTCGCTCCATCTCGCTCCATGTAAACACTCGCTCCATCGGGCTCTCGGCACCGTCCACATTCGTCACCTCTACCAAGCCGACCAATCACAGAGCTTGCGCTACGTGTCATGCCGACGTGTTGTTACATTTTTGAGCGGTGCACGTCAGCCACGGCGAGGGCTATGCGACCGCGCGAAGGCTGCACCAGACCATACGTGTGTGCTTGATGCAGAAGTATAAATCAGCCTTAAACCTTATTCCCAGGTGCTTGTGTAGCGCTTTCACACTGAAAAAGTCACATTGACCACTTTTATTAATAACATTATTAATGAAAATGACCTTTTTGAAGCTTAATATTTTGGATTTACTAGAAGTTGCTTTAATGTCTGTTTTGGGAATGCGACATGGCAACCATTTTACCATACTGAAATTTAATAAGAACTGTTTTTATTCTCCCTTTTCTGTCAAAATACATATTTAAAAAAAAAACTTTTGTCAATTAATCTTACTTAAAAACATACTTTAAAAGTTCTCTAATATATATTCTTTTTATTTAATGTTGCAAATATTGTATAAAATGACTTTTTCTGCTTGTTCAAATTACTTATTTATTCATTCATTCATTCATTTTCATTTCGGCATAGTCCCTTTATTAATCTGGGGTCGCCACAGCGGAATGAACCGCCAACTTATCCAGCATATGTTTTACGCAGCGGATGCCCTTCCAGCTGCAACCCATCTCTGGAAAACATCCATACACACCCATTCACACTCATACACTACGGACAATTTAGTCTACCCAAATCACCTATAGCGCATGTCTTTGGACTGTGGGGGAAACCGGAGCACCCGGAGGAAACCCACGCCAACACAGGGAGAACATGCAAACTCCACACAGAAACGCCAACTGATCCAGCCGAGGCTCGAACCAGCGACCTTCTTGCTGTGAGGCGAACGTGCTACCCACTGCGCCACTGTGAGGCCCATTACTTATTTAAAATGAGTTAAAACAACACAGTTCTTAAGTTTTTTTGAGGACAACTTAATTGTTTTATGTTCAATCCACTTAAACTTCCGAAACGCTAGCTGGCAGCAGGCTTTTATGTTCCTCTGTGTCGAGTTTCTTTACGGGTGTTTTGTTTTTTTCTGAACGCTACCTTAATGTACAAGTAGCTCAAACTCACTCATTCAGAGGCGGGAACCGGCGGACGTGCAACAACTTTAATCATAGGTAAACACAAAACAAAAGTTTCCATCTGGAGCTCCTTCACGGGACTCCACGCTTGTAAACACTCACTCCATCAGGCTCGCGGCTCTCAGCACCGCCCACACTCATCACAGCTACCAAGCCGACCAATCACAGAGCTTGCGCTACCCTATGCGTAGTTACTTTTTACCCTAGAGAGGTGCGTGTCAGCGTTGACGTCAGCGAGGGCTATGCGACCACACGAAGGCTGCGCCAGACCATACACGTGTGCTTGACGTAGAAGTATAAATCAGGCTTAACTTAATCGATTTGTGTTGGGACAACATGAAGGAATTGTGTGGAAACCCAGCATTTTTTTTTACAGTGAAGGCTAACAATTGTGTCTTCAACTGTATTTTCTGTTAGCCAGTTGCTTTTGCAGTTGTGTGTACTTTTGCATGCTGTTTAAACGAAGAATTAGCACAAGTTTATTCAGAATTTGCTGGCCGGTTATGCTGCTCATTATAAAATCCAGTGGTTGAACTAAAATAAATCATGTAATGTCTGTCTGAAGATTGGATCAGTAGACTCCATAAACGAAGCTAATGCTAACATGCTCTAGCGGCTTTATATGAGCCTTAAAATAAATATTCCCTGCTAACTCCTAAAGTCTTTCTGTCTGCTCTCTGTGATTCCTTCATGTTTGTAGATACACTGGAGCTGTTTTATATCCATCCAAACGGAAGCCGAATCGGCATTCATCTGGGGAAGACGGGCATTGCGTGGTGGACTGACAAACACGTCAAGTTCAGAAACCCAGGAGGAAGCAACAACAACCTCTCCGTTGTGTTCCAAGGTACAAATCAGAAGACTACTCGATCATTCAGATGTGTATAGCAAGAAAAAGGCCCTTCAAGGCTTTTCAGATTTCAAGTGAAGACCTGTTATTTTTATGTTTTTAGTCATATTTTAATGTTTAACACTTAAAGGTGCAATAGGCGATTGTCTTCAGAAACTATTTTTATTATGCTGGTTGAAAGTCTCTTCAAATTCTGACAGCAATCATTCAATTAAATGGTCTAAATGTATTTATATTTATTCATTTTCTTTCGGATGCCCTTTCAGCTGCAACCCAGTACTGGGACACACACACACTCATTCACACACATACACTACGGCCAATTTAAATTATTCAATTCAATTCTATAGCGCATGTCTTTGGACGGTGGGGGGGAAACCAGAGCACCTGGAGGAAACCCACGCCAACACGGGGAGAACATGCCAACTCCACACAGAAATGCCAACTGACCCAGCCAGGACTTGAACCAGCAACCTTCTTGCTGTGAGGCAACAGTGCTAACCACTGAGCCACTGTGTTGCCCCACTGCACATTTAAATAGACAGAAAATAATTTCATTCATTTTCCTTCGGCTTGGTCCCTTATTTATCAGGGGTCGCCACAGCGGAATGAACCGCCGAAAATGTCCAAATCTGAAATATGATCATCAGAAATGTTTATTTGTTCTTTAACCAATCATCATTGAATTGCATTGCATTATTAATAAGAAATAAGTATGCGTTTAAACCATATTGTTGTATATATTTTATGCAAGTATCCTGCAATACTGTTCTAGATTTTATGGATTCACATTTAAAAGCAATCAGAATTCATGTTTGTGGCCATGCAAATATCAGGATCTGCAACAAATTGTATATTTTTGTAAATAGAACTGACGTGTTTTTCCTCTTCGAGAATGAGCTCCATACTCTAATGCTGTGTTCAGACCAGATGCGGCTTGCGCGAATAAATCGTGCGTGCATAGACGCGTGAACCTTTTGAGTTTACTCGCTTCATTCGTGCGTCAAATTCACTCATGGACGGGGCTTCTGTCAGCCCGATGACTCTAGTTTCGTTGCTAAATGGTGAACATGGATTTTATTGAGAGAATAGCTGTGTTTATGTGCTTTAGGAAGGCTGAGAAACAGCGTTGATTCGCTCATTTAGCTTAAAACGTTTGCAAATAAAGCATTAGTTTCCATCCAAGAGAACAAAATCGTCTTCCTGATAATGGATGATAATAAATCTGTTCATCAACACATCTCTTTTTTAGCCTCAGTCTATTTGATTGTTTTTCCTCAAAGACACCAGCAAACCTGTGAACTGGCGTAAGGCCGTCTACGAGCTGGACCCGACCGATCCTGAGAACAGCGGTTTCGTCAACGAAGACTTGATCGTGTGGATGAGAACCGCTGCTCTTCCCACATTCAGGAAACTGTACCGCATCATTCAGAAGAAGAAGGACACCATGACCCCGACGCTCCCACCAGGAAACTACAGCCTGGAGGTCACCTACAGTATCCTTCACCAAACCCACACAAAGCCTTGTTCACTCAAAGAATGAAAATTATTATTCATTCATTCATTCATTTTCTTTTAGGCTTAGTCCCTTTATTAATCTGGGGTCGCCACAGCGGAATGAACCGCCAACTTATCCAGCATATGTTTTACACAGCGGATGCCCTTGCAGCTGCAACCCATCACTGGGAAACACCCATACACTTCCTTTCACTCACATGCACTACAGACAATTTAGCTTACCCAGTTCACCTTTACCGCATGTCTTTGGACTTGTGGTACAGGTGAATTGGGTAAGCTAAATTGGAGCACCCGGAGGAAACCCACGCAAACACGGGGAGAACATGCAAACTCCACACAGAAATGCCAACTAACCCAGCTGAGGATCGGACCAGCAACCTTCTTGCTGTGAGGCAAGAGCACTACCCACTGCGCCACCGTGCTGCCCCTGAAAACTATTAGGGTGGAAATAATAATAACTACAGTGGGTGAAATAAGTATTGAACACGTCATGTGTTTTTCCTGGGAATAATATTTCTAAAGTAGCTGTTGACATGGAATTAAACCAGATTTTGGTAAAAAACCCAAACAATAGAAACATAAAAAAATTGTGTATAACAATTGTTCTGTGTAATAACAATGAAATGATACAAGGAGAAAGCACTGAACTACTAAAATGTATTTAATACTTTATATAAAAGTCTTTTTGGTGATGTCAGCTTAAAGACGCCTCTCATATGGAGAATGAAGACGCATGCATTGCTCAGGTGTGAGTTTTTCACAGACTTCAACAGAGTGTAAAAATTTTGATGGTTCTGTGGGTCTCGTCTAGCAAATCTGAACTTTATTTTGTATTTTATATCGGATTCAAGTCAGGTGATTGGCTGGGCCATTCTTCAGCTTGATTTTCTTTCTCTGAATGCATTTGAGAGTTTCTTTGGCTGTGCTTTGGATCATTGTCTTGCTGAAATGGTTTCATCTTCATCCTCCTGCTAATGTAGATGTTGGACTGAAGCAGCTGATATTAATTTAGACTGAGGAAGGGCAGATGGTTGCTGAAGAACTACTGAGAGATTTCAGCTGCTGTCTGGGCTTTCACTGCCGTTCTACACCTCCCTTTCTTTATGTGTTCAATACTTTTTTTCCCTGCGTCATTTCATTTAATTACGCATAACTTAATTTGTAAACTAATTAGTTTTGTTTTCTTTGCATATATGGATTTCTTTGGTTATTACCAACATCCGGTGAAATTAAGTCAACAGCTCCTTTAGAAATATGTTTTCTGAGAAAAATGGCGACGTGTGTTTAATACTTATTTTCCCCACTGTATACTAGCCTCCACACTTAGAAAAAAGCAGGCTTTAAATCAGCTGTGAAGTGTTTCTAGTTAGGCCTGTCGCAAAGCGGTCCTTTTATCCAGTATGAAAGGTAATAGTTTGGTTTTGGGAGTCTCCAACAACAGGCTTGTATTGATGAAAGGTCAAAACTCAACCAATCAGAGCTAACCAGAACAAACTAGCATTAAACTATTTTTAACTTTGGATGCAGCGCATGCACAAGCTTGTCCGTTGCTGTGCTGCGCATATGTCTGCATGTGTGTTTGGGCAATGGCCCCACAAACCCCCTAAAGATCCATTTGGAGGATGACCAGTGTGGGCAGGGCCTAAATGTACTCTGTCTCCAGAGGCACTGTTCAAACACAGGTGTGACTCTAGAATACACAAGACATGTCACTCGTGTATTTTTGAATGGGGAAAAGTGTAACAGTCAATATGGCGAATGAAGACCTAGTAGCCTTGTTGAAGCCCTGGTGAATGTACTTCTAGTACAGGAGCCATTGATCATTATAGACTGAGGATTCTCTGGGGTGGGGGCTCGGACCAGATGTGAATTTTGTGTGATTCGAATGTTTAAAAGTGAAACAGAAGAGACATTTTATTGGTAATTCCTAATATGAAATGTAATCATAAGCTTGGCGCGCAATTTTTGGGAATTTGATGTTTCCCTATTCAAACAGAATGCCCAAGCATACTGACCGAGAGGCTTTTCAAAGATGGCCGCCTAGTGAAATGACTTGCCTTAAAGGGACTTTGATTTTACTTTCACTTTTAAACTCAGAAGAGAAAGAGAAAATGGCCATTTAAAATATTTGTTGTGACGTTATCATGCCTTTCAGGTGTCTTCCAAATGTAGGTGAACGTTTGCTGAACTGCTGTGTATTTCTTTAACGAAGTGACCTCAGATTACCCCGTGCGCAGCTTCGATGGCCGCAAGCGCGTGATCCTCAGCACCATCTCCTGGATGGGGGGCAAGAACCCGTTCCTGGGCATTGCCTACATCACAGTGGGCTCCGTGTGCTTCTTCCTGGGGGTCGTCCTGCTGATCATCCACCACAAATACGGCAACCGCAACAACAACGCTGACATTCCCAATTAAAGGCGCATGTGTGTGCGTGTGTGTTTGTGCGTGCTCGCTGGCGAGGAGTCCAGCATGGTGGAAACACACTGGTCAACACAGCCACTGCTTGCTGAGTTATTGTGTATGCACTGGCCATTTTGAATTACACCTTTTCCTTTCCAAGCACACCAAAGCTTTATATTGTAAATAAGAGCAGTTTCTTTAGTCTGAGGGAGTTGGTTTTTCCACATGAAGTATTTTGGGGTGAGTTACTGACTGATGTGTTTTCATATAACAGCGCTGAATCCGGCTGAATCCCACTGAAAAATGTCCACATCTAAGTTTTCACCCCAACTCAAAATAAAGTAGATTACCATCCAGAGTTTTCAGAAGAAGAATATTTTTAATGCTTTTGTCTCTCTGCTCATCAAGCCTACATTTATTTGATCCAAAGTACAGCAAAATAGTGAAATTCTGAAGTCTTTTACCTATTTAAAATAAACCCTTTTATATATATTATATTTTATAATATATTTTAAGACTTCTTTGGTTTCTAAGCTGAATCTTTAGCATCATTACTCCAGTCTTGTGAAATCATTTTTATAAAAATAGCTTTTAGCTTTCGTTGATGAATAGAGCGATCATAAGAACAGCATTTATCTGAAATAGACATCATTTGTGACATTATAAACCTCTTTATCATCGTTGTTGATCAGTGTAAAGCATAACTGACAAATAAAAGTGTTCATTTCTATCATTTCTCTACCAGAAACAAAGATACAGATTCTTTACTGAAGCTATGGAAGGGTATAGGGTTTAATTTTACTAAATCTGTTTTATGTTGGATCAGTGCTGATCTCTGGATCTTTCTATTTATTAAAACAATTAAAAAAAACTGAACTAAACAACTTGGGATGATTTCTGAAGCATCACATGACTGGAGTAATACTGCTAAAAATTCTGCTTTGAAATCGCATAAAGAAATGACATTTTTAGAGCATTTAAATAGAAAATTATGATTTTCATTCATTTATTTAGTCATTCATTCATTTTCTTGAATGGCAGCAGTCTCAGTAGAGAACCCCAGACTTCCCTCTCCCCAGACACATCCTCCAGCTCCTCCGGAGAGGATCCTGAGGCATTCCCAGGCCAGCCGAGAGACATATGCTGCGCCCAATTCACATACTTCTACTACGCCCTGAAAGTATGTACTTTTTTTGTGGAGGAAAATTATATACTTTTGAGTGTGTAACAGAAGAGTATGCAGCTTTGGGACATACTACGTCCTTGTTAACAGATTGTTATGTTGTTTAGTTACGTCCCCTGTCAATCATCTCGACACATCATCCACATTTATTTCATATTTAATTATCTATCTTACTGGAGAAGCAGCAGCAGGATAATCTGCCATTCGCAAGTCTTTCATGCAGAGACCTCTCCTCAGGTCTTTGGAGAATTATGCATTCAGAAGTTAATGTCCAAACATATCTTGCTATAAGTTCACATTGTTGTTGCAGATGAAATATAACACGTAAAACGCGGTTATAAACGCTAGATATTAATTAACAGTCATTCAAACAACTTTACCAAAGCCTCTCTACTTGATGGTTGGTTTTGCGGGTCTGCCATGTTTGTGGTTTGTTCTAAACACATCCAACGCGCAATGTATTGTGGGCAATATTAGCGGTTAGAGTATGGATGCTTCTACACTTTTGAGTTTTTACCGGAAATAGTAAACCATCCGGGAACCTTTGGCATACTCTTTTTTACATACTATGGTTTGGGACATACTAATTCTATTTTTGAATACTATTTCGGATGGATAGTATGTGAATTGGGACGCAGTGATGGTCCCTCCGGCGTGTCATGGGTCTTTCCCGAGGCCTCCTCCTCCCGGTGTGACATGCCTGGAACACCTCCCTAGGTAGGCGTTCATAGGGCATCCAAAACAAATACCCAAGCCACCTCAGCTGACTTATCTCGATGTGGAGAAGCAGCGGCTCTACTCTGAGCTCCTCTCAGGTGACCGCACTCTTCAACGTACCTATAAGAGTGCACCCTGCGAAGGAAACTCATTTCGGCTGCTTGTATCCGAGATCTTGTCCTTTCGGTCATGACCCAAAGCTCATGACCATACGTGAGAGTAGGAACGTAGATTGACCAGTAAATCGAGAGCTTTGCCTTTTGGCTCAGCTCCTTCTTTACCACAACAGACTGGTACACCGACCGCATTACGGCTGCCGCTGCACCGATCCACCTGTCAATCTCATGTTCCATCCCTCCCTCACTCGTGAACAAAACCCCAAGATTTTTGAACTACTCCACATGGGGTATGGACTTTCCTTCAACCTGGAGATGGCAAACCACCTTTTTCCAGTGGAGCACCATGGCCTCGGACTTGTTGATTCTCATCCCAGCCGCGTCACACTCGGCAGCAAACCACCCCAGTGCATGCTGGAGCTCCATGTCCGATGAAGCCAACAGAACAACATCATCTGCGAATAACAGAGATGAAACCCTGTGCTCCCCAATCCGGACCCCCTCCGGCCCAAAGCTGCACATAGAAATTCTGTCCATAAAAATGATGAGTTATGCTTTTAAATCAAGTTATTTAATATTTGTTACTGTTTTTGCTGTACTTTGAATCAAATTAATGCATGTTTGGTGAGCAGAAGAGACTTTAAAAAAGTCTTAGACAAATATTTTGCTGCTTGTTCAAACTACTTGTTGAAAATGAGCTGAAACAACCGTTTTTTGGGGGACAACTTAATCGTTTAAGTTCAATCCACTTAAATCTGTAAAGACAAATGAGTTAACTTAATTCTTTCATTCAACCCAGCATTTTTGACAGTGTACAGATCTAAAACTTTTGACAAGTAGTATATATGTCAAAAACAAAAAACATTAAATAAGAATATTATATATATGTTCAAGATGATTAAGCATTTCTTTCCTTAACCATTCATCATATTGTTTACTTTTTAGATGGTGTGTAATTCCTATATTACATCTGCGATCGGTGTACACTACATACAAGTAATTCCTTTCAGACAACAGATTCTAGCATGGTATAATATTTATTTATTTATTCATCTGCTCGTTCATTATTGTTCTTACATCATGGAGAAAATGGCTTTCTTAATAACGAGTATCTGGGGAATACTGCTTAATTGTCATGAATGTATTGGTGTCTTGATGCAAAAACAGAAAGAATATATATTGAACTATGGCTGGTTTTGTGGGATTTGACAGATTTGGGTGTTCATGCAGAAGGCATTGAAGGATCTTGGATGTTAATCTGTGATTTTGATAAGAAAGCATTATTTCCGACAGCGTGACTCATGCAAAATAAGGATCTTTTTTTTTACTGTGTCTTTTTTTTTCTTTATTTTGAGCGCATAAATAGGCTTAAAGCTGAAGCGTACCTTTTTATTTTAGTTTCTCTTTGAAAATCTTGCTCTGTGCAGTGTATATTTAAAAGATATATGTTTGTGTGTGTTCGACTGCTAAGAAACGCTTCGGTGTTCTGTCGATTTGTCCTACCTTGTCAGATTGTCCTACCTCCCGTTAAAAAAGTAGGTAGCACATTTTGATGACGCAATATGCTAACCATCAGATTTTGCTACCAGTGTAAATTTGAATGTGGAGTAGTGTGATATGAAGCTGTAATATCGCCCTAACCTACCTAATCCCTAACCCCAACCTCAGAACCATTCAAATACAGTGTTGGTAGCGTAATCTGATGGGTCGGATAAAACGTCAGGACACCGACTCACTTCTGTCTGTCTGTTGAGCCAAAGTCATCTGTGTGATAATAAACAACAAACGCATGAGTACAGACATACTTGACTTTTCCTCTCTGTCTACAGTCGTGGCCAAAAGTTTTGAGAATTACATAAATATTGGAAATTGGAAAAGTTGCTGCTTAAGTTTTTATAATAGCAATTTACATATACTCCAGAATGTTATGAAGAGTGATCAGATGAACTGTATAGTCCTTCTTTGCCATGAAAATTAACTTAATCCTGAAAGAAACGCGTGCAGCCATCATTGCGTTGCATAAAAATGGTTTCACAGGCAAGGGTATTGTGGCTACTAAGATTGCACCTAAATCAACAATTTATAGGATCATCAAGAACTTCAAGGAAAGAGGTTCAATTCTTGTTAAGAAGCCTTCAGGGTGTCCAAGAAAGTCCAGCAAGCGCCAGGATCGTCTCCTAAAGAGGATTCAGCTGCGGGATCGGAGTGCCACCAGTGCAGAGCTTGCGCAGGAATGGCAGCAGGCAGGTGTGAGCGCATCTGCAGACTTTTGGAAGATGGCCTGGTGTCAAGAAGGGCAGCAAAGAAGCCACTTCTCTCCAAAAAAACATCAGGGACAGATTGATCTTCTGCAAAAAGTATGGCGAATGGACTGCTGAGGACTGGGGCAAAGTCATATTCTCAGATGAAGCCCCTTTCTGATTGTTTAGGGCATCTGGAAAAAGGCTTGTCTGGAGAAGAAAAGGTGAGCGCTACCATCAGTCCTGTGTCATGCCAACAGTAAAGCATCCTGAGACCATTCATGTGTGGGGTTGCTTCTCATCCAAGGGAGTGGGCTCACTCACAATTTTGCCCAAAAACACAGCCATGAATAAAGAATGGTACCAAAACACCCTCCAACAGCAACTTCTTCCAACAATCCAACAACAGTTTGGTGAAGAACAATGCATTTTCCAGCACGATGGAGCACCGTGCCATAAGGCAAAAGTGATATCTAAGTGGCTCGGGGACCAAAACGTTAAATTTTCGGGTCCATGGCCTGGAAACTCCCCAGATTGTAATCTTATTGAGAACTTGTGGTCAATCCTCAAGAGGCGGGTGGACAAACAAAACCCCACTAATTCTGACAAACTCCAAGAAGTGATTATGAAAGAATGGGTTGCTGTCAGTCAGGATTTGGCCCAGAAGTTGATTGAGAGCATGTCCAGTCCGATTGCAGAGGTCCTGAAAAAGAAGGTCCAACACTGCAAATACTGACTCTTTATGTCATGTAATTGTGGATAAAAGCCTTTGAAACGTATGAAGTGCTTGTAATTATATTTCAGTACATCACAGAAACAACTGAAACAAAAATCTAAAAGCAGTTTAGCAGCAAACTTTGTCAAAACTTTTGGCCACAAGTGTACTTGTGTGTGCTGCGCGTGTAAGTTTCCCTCCCGTTAATTCTGCAGTCAAGGAAATTCGTCTAGCCAAAGACTGATGTATATGTTGTGATGCTTTTTGGTTCTTCTTAACTTGTTCGGTTATTTTTTCAACCAAAATGGCTGAAATATACTACAATGTATCATTTTTAACCTTAGTCTGAACCAATGAAACTTGTGAAAGCGCTGTTTTATTAACTTTTATTCCTCTTGAAGACTCTTGATTTGATTCTGAATAATCCTTTAAACTCATTAATATTACTTATTTATATTTTTAAAGTGTGTTTTGTTGTTTTACCAACTGATGAGACCATTTTTAAAAGGTTTTCAGTGGATTAGCCCATGTAGATATCATTAGTGTAGGATTTATTATTATTTTTTTTTAATGTTGTTTGTCTTATTTTCTTGCTATTCACATCAGCAATCCATCCATTATTTGTACAGTATACAGTATATTTGGCTGTTTTATGTTTCTAAAGTTCCTCTGCATTTCCACCTGCAGCACTGAGACTTATGATGTTCTGAAGCTCCACATCCTGTTCTTAAGGAATGGTTATTTATTCCATCTCATTTCTTAAGCACAGATGCTGAATTGTACACTATTCAATTCAATTCAATTCAAGTTTATTTATACAGCGCTTTTTACAATATAGATTGTGTCAAAGCAGCTTAACAAGTTCAAGTAAAGTCCAGGTTTTAGAGTTTAGTTCAGTTCAGTGTGGCTTAGTTTCACTGCTGAAAGTTCAAACACTGAAGAGCAAATCCACCGAAGCGCAGCTCCACAAGTCCCGATCCGAGCAGGCCAGTGGCAACAGTGGCGAGGAAAAAAAACTTCACCAGTTGACGACTATACAGCCATCATACATCTGGTCTTAGCATTGCTCAACTATTTTCAATGGTTGTTGACTTGCTCCTGAATATACCCTCACCATTTGTCTGTTACTTTCTTTAAGCTTCATTTCCATCCACACTCCAATCATTGACCACCTTTTTAAAAATAAATCAAGTTTTTTGTTCTGATCTCAAGCTTAGGCGAATAACTGAGATGGCACCAATCAGAGGCCTCAATTTTAAGATGTCGTCATGTACTGTAGACGGCTTGCAAAGTATTTTGCAGTATTTTGAAATACAAGACTTTCCCAGTGATGGGTTGCGGCTGGAAGGGCATCTTCTGCGTAAAACACATGCTGGATAAGTTGGCGGTTCATTCCGTTGTGGTGACCCCCGAATAATAAAGGGACTAAGCCGAAAAGAACTTCATCGAGTCAAAATAACGTCCTGAAGACGTTCCAAGAACTTTGTTATAAGAATGTTTTTTTTATCAACATTGTGAGAACGTTCTAAAAACGTTCCATTGATAACATTTTGTGCTAACATTTCCACAACTTTTAAAGAACGTTAGTGAATGTTCTGGGAACGTTCCCTGTTAGCTGGGCAGATTAATAGCTCACTTTAAAGCTAACAATGTACCTGCACTAGCAAAATACACATTGTTGATTTCATGACGACTAAAGAGAGAATTTTGATTTCATTTGAAGTTTATAGAAACTGTATTGTTTATAACAGATGTTGTAACCATACGACTGGCCTTTTTTTTTAAACATAAGTGATCATAAAATCAAAAAGAACTAAACATTTGCTCACAAGACTGCTAGGGTGACATTCTGATAGTGACTGAGATTTATGAAGAGTAAAATCCCACAGCAAACATCCTAATTAATAACACCATGCTAAACCAAACGGCTTTTTTTATTATTACATAAAAGGGGTAAAACGTCGCGCGGCTTTTCGAATCGTTCAAACGAACCGACTCTCTGAAGAACCGGAGCTTCGGCTGTTCAGTCCAGCAGGCGGCGGTAACGCGCTTTTCCCGCTGCTGGCTTACGTCAGATTTGAGCCGAAGAAGGAAGCGACATTTTCAAGTGTCCTTGTGCTGCTGCGGTTTCCTCATCACTGCGCTCAAAAGACGAGATTATCACCATGTTTAGGCACTTAAGGGTGAGATTTAAGATCTTTCTCCGTGTTCCCACTGTGTGTGTGAGGAGAAGGCGCTTGATAGAGTGACCTTTTATAACGCAGAGAGAGTAGATTTGTTATGGACACCGTTAGCATAGCAGTAGCAGCTTTCATGACCTCCTGCTCAGGATTGATTGTTGGCATGTATTTTAGTTAAAAATCGAAATAATTATGTAATAATTCGACAAATGTTGTAATGGTACGTTGATATGAGGGTGCATGTTATTAGTTTCGCCTAACTTGATTCGCATTTCAGTGACTGCACTTCAGTTAATGAGAGACTTATGTAGGTTAAGGTTAGTACTGTGATTAGTATTGCCATTATAATTTATATACACGTGAAGGTTGTGTTTGTTATTTGAAGCCGTAAATATGGCCTACAACATACATTTTTACTGAACTGTACTTCAAAGACGTCCTATGGTGTGACAGCAAAATTATGAAAAGAAAAAACATTAATTTACAAATAGCTTGAGGCCGAGAGCAGTTTATCGTCCTTGTTGGACTCTTATCGTCATATAGTATTAATTATTTTATATGAAATTATGGATAATGTTCATTTTTCTCCATGACTTGTTGGACATTTTCAATAATTGGGGGTGTCACACCAAAGGACAACAACACTTAATTTGATAGTGTTTCCAAAAAGTTAAATATTCTGAGAACAATGTGCAGGTCATGGCCTTCACAGGACTTCAGTCACATGAATCTTAAAACTTTCGGGTCTTTCAACTAATAAGTTTATTTTCTTTTTAAATTGCCTATTTAAAATAAGTTTATAGTGTCACACCAGAGGATGTGGTTTTCAGTGTTAAAAAAACAAAACAAAAATCAAGGTCCTGTGTTTTCAGAAATATATGAACGAATAAAATATGATTGTGATATACTAGAATAGCCATTTGTTAATTATTAATGATTTTATGATTTTTCTTTTAAAGTTGTGATATTTGTAATTTGATGAACTATGCTTGAGTCAGTCAACACCATTGGATCTTTCTGAAATTTGGCTCAAAAATGTAATAACAGCAGTTTTTATATCACAAGGGCCATGGAAGACAGAAATGTTTAACTTTTAACTGCATTTTAAATTATGATGATACTGATTATATTCATTTTTGTAATGTCATGTCAATAATCCATATGCTACCCCAGCTATGAGGAAAAAAGTCCATTTGAAATTCTCAGTTTCTCTGGATTTACTGTATTTATTATGTATGAGTTTTTTCCCCTCGGCCTCAAATATATATTAGAAATATAGTAATTTAGGTATAAATAAATATACATATTGGCTTGTTGGTTTTCAGATAATTACAATTGGTCCGAATAACGAATGTTTTCATCTGTTGTGATTTGAAAATCGTTACTTGTTTGTGTTGTCTAAAAAGGAGTATATACATATCTAAAACAGTGCTGTTTTGTTATTTAATTTACATTAAATAAATATATATTAAATAAATTATGGTGGCCAGGAGAGTTCAAACGCACGGCAAGTTAAGAAAACACGTGCAAATACAGAAACGTGCTGCGAATAGCACAGACCACAACAGTAATGTGTCGGGGGACGCCCAAAAAATGCGACTGCTTCCTGTTTAGAGTCAGCGGTGTTATCATTTTTATTCTTTGTTAGTTTTTGGGGTCTCCGACACCTTTTCGTTGTGGTCTTCGCTATTTGCAGTTCTGTATTTTCATGTGTGGTGAGAATTTAAATGTTAAATTAACGAAGATGTTTTCTCTACTTGTTTAGTGTTTGTTTTTTCATTATTCTGTATGTTTTCTTAACGTGAAGTGTGTTTGAGCTCTAGTAAATAAATAAAGAAGTATAAAACCACAGTAGAGAAGAAATTTAATCAAAGATGGATACCTGACAACGTTTTATATTTGGAGGATGATAGCCAATATATAGTTGAGGGTTGTCACGATACTGGAATTAGGTACCGTTCGGTACTGAAATTTTAAAAACGTCCATTTCCCGCTAACATTTGAGCGCATGCTTAAATATCGCTGATTTGCCATTGTGTTTACGTGCTCAACAGAAATGACTGTGATTGGCCGTGAAGGTCATCAGTTCACTGCTCTTCACCGCTGTTTACTGAGTGTAACTACAGATACAGGGACACTGGAGTGTTTTAAAGCCGCAATTCATCAGCGGATCGCTCGTATGTCAGCTTATAGACAAACCAGCTGATCAACGTGACTTTGAAACACTCCAGTGTCCCTGTATCTGTGGTTACACTCAGTAAACAGTGGTGAGTTCGGTGAACTGATGACCTTCATGGCCAATCACAGTCGTTTCTGTTGAGCATGTGAACACAGTGGCCAATCAGCGGTGTTTAAGAACGCGCTCAACAGCGCTCAAATGTTAGCGAGAAATGGACGTTTTTACAATTTCAGTACCGATTGGTATCGAATTCCAGTAGCGTGACAACACTAATATAGTTTGATTAAATAATCATTTTTAGGAGGAACTGAAACCAGAAAAAAGTTTAGATTTTTTTGTTTTCATCGAAGTGATAGCTGTAAATGATGAAATATGTTTTTATCTATATTTGTCTTGCAACGAAACAGCCATAAGTTGCTTATGTGGCAATAAATAAGCAAACTGATAACTATAATATTAATTTAGATATACATCTTTACCTGGAAGCAAGCAGTTCAACCATTGGAAATAAATATACAAAATGTATCGGCTTAAAGATACAACTCAAGTTTGTTATCAGAGTGTTGACTATAAATTATGTAATGTGTTATCTAAATTAATCTTGCAACGACGTAGCCACAAGTTGCAGATGTGGCAATAAACAAACAAACTCATAACTATAATATTAAAAGTAGCATGTGTCATTCAATATCAATATGGCCGCCGATATATCATGCATGCCTATAAGAAATGTTATCAGACCTATGAAACATGTCTTTGCGTGTGCTGTGTAATGCAGACATCAGATAAGAGTCACTTGATGTAAGATGATGTAAGCGAGTCGTCAAATAAATTGGATGCAGTCTCAAAATAGGAGGTAACAAGCAAGATCTGCAGTTAGCCAAATATCCAACTTTTCAAGTGGCCTTTTTCCATATTTGTATAAACATTAATGGTGTTCTTCTTTATTTTTAATGAAACGCTTTAAAATGTGTTTTCCAGACGCTGCAGCAGGTCTCCAGGCGGACCATATCCAGCAGCGCACCCAGACAGCTGGAGAACAAAGTCCCTAACAAGCAGAAGTTGTTTCAGGTTAGTGCTCTCGAAGCAGTTCTGCTGCAATCCCACCAGACAATTAGCCAAATCCTTAAGTGTTCCCAGACTGCGTTACTGCACTTTTCTGTCCTCTTTTGTTAGTTGCTATTGGTTAAAGTTAAGACTGCAATTTGTTCCCAGGTTCTGGACTGGTATTGTGGATGAGCAGATAAGTACGATATGATTCGCTAATAAGGTTCACTTGTATTAGTAGGCTGTAATTACTAATCAATGCATGTGTTGCTGAAATAGTACAAAGCGTCCAATTAAACATGTAGTGTAAAGCTTCACTTATTCTGTAACTGCGGTTATCACTGGCTTTGTTGCTGGCACATTCTGCTTATGGCAGTCTGCCGCTAAATTGTTGGGTGGCTGTTTTATTTTGCTGTTAAATTATAATAATAAATAAAGTGTTTTATTTCTCCTTTCGTTAAATTGACTGCCATCAATCTTGATTGTTCAGTCTGTGTTTGTGGTTTTGCCTGCAGGAGTAAAACCGATCAAAGTTAGCATTTTCTAAAAACCTTTTTGTAGTTTACAGTGTTTGAGTACTTGTATTAAAGTCTTTTTCTTTTCTTTTTAAAGGAACGCATGAAAATGGGCCTGTTTTACAACTCCTCTACAGTTAGACGGTTGAGTTGTATCGTTTTTGAATCCGCTAGAAGCAGATATCGGCTAAATGGGAGCACTTTTAGCTTAGCTTAGCATAGATTATTAAATCGGATTAGACCATTAGCATCTTCCTCAAAAAAGCATGTGCGACGATACTACGCAGTGCTTGAAAATAGCTCGGTTTGAGTAAACTCAAAAATGTCCTGAAGTTTGTTGCCTTAATTAAGTTGAGTCAACTTTTTTTTCCCAGTGTAGGAACTATTCTCTCATTCTGGCGTAATAATCGATGAACTTTGCTGCCATACCATGGTTGCAGATTGATGCTGAGGACTATTTTCAATCAAGCAACTTTTGTTGTCGTTCTACGGCTGCAGCATGTGCGATGATACTACGCAGTGCTTGAAAATAGTCCTCAGCATCAATCTGCAACCATGGTATGGCAGCAAAGTTCATTGATTATTACACCAGAATGAGAGAATAGTTCCTACACTGGGAAAAGAAAGAAAGTTGACTCAACTTAAAATGAAGGCAACAAACTTCAGGACATTTTTGAGTTTACTCAAACCGAGTCAGATGCAGTAATTGGGTTGAAAGTTTAGTCAACTCAAATGTTTGTTGCCTTAATTTTAAGTTGAGTCAACTTTTTGTTGAGTTTTTTTACAGTGCAGTCACATCGGCATAGAAAATAACGTTTTTCATTTTTCGTCAGTCTAATGGTGCGTTCACACCAGACGTGAATGAAGCGTCAAGCAGGAGTGATTTACATGTTAAGCCAATTCAAAGACGCGAATAGACATCCTGTGGTGCAAATTTAAATCAATCAGGAGCTTGCTCTTGTAGGGGTGTGATTATGACGTAGCGCCTGTTGTTGGTGTCCTGAGGGAAAATCTTCCTGCCGACACCAGACAACAGCTCTTCAAACTAGGCTCAGCTCAGTCGGAAGCATCGCTGAAAGCGAATGAAGCGAGTAAACTTAATGTTCACGCATCTATTTACATGCAAACAGCGCGATTGTATCTGCGCAAGATGCGTCTGGTGTGAACACAGCATTAGGACATGATGCAACTTCATAAGAGTCGAGCTTTAAATAGGAAAACTAATACAACTTTTTTTTTTTTTTTCTGACTGAGATGCTAATGGTCTAATCTGATTCAATGATCTATGCTAAGCTAAGCTAAAAGTGCTCTCGCCAGACTCTGAAATCGGCTGAATGGATTTAAAAATGGTAAAACTAAACTGTTTAACTGTAGGGGAGTTGTAAAATGAGCCTATTTTCAAAAAAAAGGGGGAGTGTTTCGTTAAACTTGTGGCCCCCGAAAGTTAGTGCTAAAGCATCGGATGTTAATATGCTGTTTGTGTTTGTTTCAGGAAGACAATGACTTGCCAGTTCATTTGAAGGGAGGCGTTACAGATGGGCTCTTGTACAGGCTAACAATGGCCCTTACTGTCTTTGGTAAGCGGTTTTGCCATTCACTTGAGTTTCCTCTGTCTGTCTTTTTGTCAATCTGGAACGTCATTTACACTGTTGCAGTCTGTTTGCTTTATATTATGTTAAGGGGGACCTGTTATGTCCATTTTTGCCAGATGTAAAATAAGTCTCTGATGTGAAGCATGTTAAGTTTCAGCTCAAAATACCCCACAAATAATGTTTTAGAACTAGAAACTGCCTCTTTTAGGCTTTGATCCAAATTGTGCCGTTGACTGTCGCTTTAAATTCAAATGAGAGCTCTCAGCCCTCTTTTAAGAATGATCTTCAGCAGGTACAGAATGGGGTGTGAAAACTAATGGTGGATGACTGCTTTTCACTAAGGGTTGTCTATGCGAGAGAGAGAGAGAGAGAGAGAGACAGAGAGACAGAGAGACAGAGAGACAGAGAGAGAGAGAGAGAGAGAGACAGAGAGAGACAGAGAGAGAGAGAGATTGTCACTAGTGGGCGGGGCTTTCCTCTCTGATGACACGAACAACGGGAGAATGTCAATCAAAGTGTTTCTACAGACTTTTTTATCAATTGTGATTATAACAAATATAATTAATATTTTGTTTACCATTAGAGGCGGACTACATTCACACACTGTTCACCCACAATTGTGTTTAAACCCTTTATAAAAGTGATTTTTGCATAACAGGTCCCCTTTAAAGCTCCATCTGTGTTTGATTTGTAAATACTTTGTAAATTAGATCATTGGGTTCAGCGTTTTTGGTTATACATATTCAGTTTTTCTCATTTAAAATGTTCCGTTTTATTATTAATATACATTTTTGTAATTAAAAATTGTGTACTTGAACGATTTAATAATTTATCAAATAAAAAAGCTCAACAGGTGCAGGGCATGGGCTTCACATGGGACTTGATGTTGAATTGGGTCCTTCAACTAATTTACAACCGATTTATAATTAGCATATAGTGTCACACCAGAGCACATGGTTTTCAGTGACAAAATGTATCAAGTGTCTATGTCTTTAGAAATATATGGATGAATAAAATATGATTGCAGTTTACTAAAGTTGCCAGTTGTAAAATTAGGCAACAAAGTATTTATTAATGATTTTATTTGTAATTTATGAGCCGTAATTTATTGATATTTGCTTGAGACAGTCACACCACAGGATAGTTATGAGATTTGGCTCAAACGCAAAAATATAACAACTGCAGTTGTTGACCTTATTCTTCAATGTGGAAGTGCGCTCGTTTTTGTGTTTGTTTTAGAACTTCTGATTCAGTTGCATATGGGAGAAATGACTAGGAATAATAAACAGCAGAAAACAGCTCGTACGCAAAGAATAAGGTCAATAATGAGGTTCATGTAAGACGATAAAAAAAAATGTAACCATTTACTGCATTTTAGATGCCTACAATACTAATTATATTCATTTTTGTCATGGCGGACGGTGAAAATGCTACGTCACGTTAAAAACCCATATATGAAATTCATAAAACCTTATAACAATTGAATATTTTAATAATGTTCACAATAGCAGGGTCATATTTTTTGCTGTTTCAATTAAATACCAGTTTACAATAACAGATGTCAAAACGCGTCCAATTCACAGCGCATTGACGAATGCCAACAAACAGGTCTGTCTGTCAGAGTGTGTTGGATCAGTGTGTTACCAATGTCGGCATCTGTTGCCATTGGTCGGCGTTTGTTTTCACTAGACTCAACATGTTTAATTGGTGTACGTTGGATTGTGGAATGTCTGAGCATGTGATATGATTTTTCCAACAAATGGCAACAAACTCGGAGTTAATGTGACCAGGGAACAAATAAGCTTGACACAAAAGTCTTTTCAGACCTGAGGAGGATCATTTAATTAATTGTTTACTTATTGTGTGTGGCAATTGTTAGCCCAGTGTGAACATGACTACATTTTTCACAACGTTCGAAATACAACGGCCATCTTGTTTGTATGTGCGGTTTGAATTGGCCTTAACAGTTTACTTAAAAGTGTAGTATTTTTATTCTTTCTAGACAAGCTGGTTCACAAATGATTTATTTTATTTTATTTAAGAAGTGATCATGATCAACTACTGTAACCGTACAGTTATATAGTTAAAGGCCTTCATAGATGGTTAAAGGTGCCCAAAAGTGCTTTCAAATTTCCTGTTTTGTTTGCTGTTTGACATGATTTGACCTGAAACATGAGGACATAGAGTAGCTCCTCCCCCTTTATAAAAAACAGCCAATAGCGTTTTGTTTTTTCTCACAGCGAGAGTGGTTGAGGTCCAGCGCATCAAATGAAAAGCATCTTGAGGGGGGCGGGGCATGTCAGACACTAGAGAGCATTGAGATTTTGAAACTAAAGTAAAGCCATAGTCACACTGCACTTTTCTGGTGAAGTTTTTTTTTCCTCGCCACTGTTGCCACTGGCTTGCTTGGATCAGGACTTGTGAAGCTGCGCTTCGGTGGATTTGCTCTTCAGTATTTGAGCTTTCAGCAGTTAAACTTAAACCACACTGAACTGAACTAAACTGAACTTCTACTCTGAAATCTAGACTTTACTAGAACATGTTAAGCTGCTTTGACACAATCTACACTATATAAATAAACTTGAATTGAATTGAATTCTCCCCATAGACCTCCATTCATACGCATGTGAATGCGTCAGATCAGAAACGCAAGCTCGTGCAACAAGTTTCGCAGTTCGCTGCGATGCAAAGTTCATGCTTGGTGAACTCTGACCTACAAAATAGCATCACGTGACTGCGTGAGACCAATCGAAGATCAAAACATGACCTCTCTAGACAGAAATCAATCGCTCTATTTAAAAAAAAAAATTTTTTAATGCCTAATCATCTTGCTTAATCCCGCCCCTTTTCGCAATGCCGTGCAACAGATTTTCGCATGCTCGAACTCTAGTGTGACCGCGGCATAATAGTGATGTCAATAAAATCGATGATCTGTTTAGGCGGGAAAGTGACAAACTGAAAATGTTGGATGTTTGTGTCTTTTAAATGCAAATTTTGTCAATGTTTTGGAGCACACTAGCTTATAGATATCCTTAAAGGTCCTGTGAAATTAAAATAATCTTTTTTTTTTTTTTTTTTTTTTTAGATGTTAGTATGAGTATTGTAAGTTTTAAGGATTTCTATAGACCATTGCAATGTGGTGATGTCATTGGCCCATGAACATTTCCTGCTTGTTATCAAACTATTTCATAACTGTAACAAGAGGCAATTCAATCATATAAGGTTAAAACAGCTATCATGACATTATTTAACAATATGTGTCTCTTTTTGGATTCTCGGAAGCCACAGAAATTAAAAATGTAAAACAGGAAACATGCTGGGACCATTGTTTTTGTTTACATCCCTCAAAATAGCCTATAAGCTAGTGTGCTCCAAAACAGTGACAATATTCGTGTTAGAAAATATAAAACCGATATAAACATGTACAGCTTTCAGTTTGTCGCTTCCGCCTAAATCAGTGGTCTCAAACTCAATTCCTGGAGGACCACAGCTCTGAAGATTTTAGCTCCAACCACCTCCAACTCACGCCTGCTTAATAGTCTCTAGTAGTCTTGAACACCTTGATTAGTTGGATCAGCTGTGTTTGATTAGGGTTGGAGCAAAGCTGTGAAGAGCTGCGGGAACTCCAGGAATCCAGTTTGAGACCTATGGCGTAAATGGATCAACGGTTTTATACAGGTCACCTCATACTTTAGCTTCTCATCAAATCTTGACCAATCAAATGCTCTCTAGTGTCTGACGTGCCCCGCCCCCTTCGAGATGCGCTTGAGCTCAAGCACTCTCACTGGCAGAGCTGTGATTTAAAAACAAAACGTTATTGGCTGTTTTTTAAAAGGGGAGGGGCTACTCTATGTCCCTCCCCTCGTCGTGTTTCTGTTGAAATTACGTCAGACATCGAATACCAAAATGCACATTTCGAAGCACTACATGGGACCTTTAAGGCTGTGCGGTTTGGGAAAATATCTAATTGTGATTTATTATTATTATTATTTTTTTTTTATTTATTAATTTTTCCGCAATATTGCAATTTCGATTCGATTTGCGATTTAATTTCGTAGTCAAGCTTCAGCTCAATATTCTGCATCGCAGCTTCTTACTGCTTAAATGCAGTGAGTGTTAGCTAAACAAAGAAACTGAAAAGATATTAGCTTACGCCAACATTTATTCAAATTAGTTTATAAATATTCAGAAATGAATCATCAATTTTTCTACCCTAGTCAGTTATGGCGTTATTTGTCTCCTCATGCCTTCGTGATGTATTTTTATATGGTGTTACAGCTGCAAACAACTCTGAAATTGTACTTTGTTGTTGCTCGCTACTAGATTGAGTGTCACTGGCAATACTTTTAGTTGGCTTTTTAGCAAGACCCTCCTCGTATAGCCGCCTGTGGTGCTTTTTTAGGTGCTGGTTGCTGTATTTCCTCATGCTGTGGCAGCAATTCTGCGACAGCTTTCAAATGACCTGTTTTTGTTAGTTGTCTGTGACTTTGAAACCAAAACATTCCCATATTACCATGAGACATGCTGTTTTTCTTTGATATGATTTAGTCTATTAATGCTTCTGAAGTGGCAGACGCCATCATCCCACTCGTCCAATCTTTCCTGTTTGTTTGTTTTATTGTGGGCTTTCCGCATAGTTTGGTTGCACAATTCTGATTGGGCAAAACTAAAATGTGCTCACTCAATTGGCTAGTAAGACTGTCACACACAGACGGCAGTCACGCATTTGCTCTGGGTGGGGGAAATTTTATAATACATATTTCATATCGCAGCCTCTCGCGATTTTAGCTAGTCGCAACGCTTCAATCGTGATTCGATTTCAATTAATCGCACAGCCCTACCTTTAGAGCAAACATACTGATACTAAAAAACTATTTTAATTTCACCGGAGCTTTAACATGTTGATACTAACACTCAAAACCTCTCATTTTGATTTTACAGGGACTTTATAAGCACTGTCATACTGTGTGTGTGTGTGTGTGTGTGTGTGTGTGTGTGTGTTTTCTTCTCTCTCTCTCTCTCCAGGAAGTGGTTATGTGGTGTACACATTGTTCAACGTTGCGATGCCCAAGAAGAAGAATTGAACATGCCTCTCAATTCATGTGTCTAAGCTGTGGAGATCTCCGGCCCTCAGAAATATGTCCTGTCAGTTATTTTGGGTACATTGGATTCATATTTATTGATTGTACTGTAAAGCGCAATCATTACGTAATAAAATATTCCACTGTTCTGAGTCTCGAGTTTGCATCTCCACTGCAATATTTGCACTGCGCTTCATTAGATTTATAGCCAACATGATGATGATGATGTGGGCGTGGCTCTCGTCTGTAATGGGCGGAGTTTACATTAATAATCTTGGAGATACAGTGCTCAGCATATATGAGTTTCTCAGGGAATATAGGCAATGTATTTTAGTGCATTTAAACAAAACAGATTTATAAAACAGATATCTTTATTAAAATAATATTTAAGTCACCAAACATCTATAGAAATGGTAAGATTATACAATTAAATTCAAGCAAAATATTGCAAAAACATTACAACCTACAAAATTTCACTACATTTTTCAATTGTTTTGTTTCTCTTGATTTTTTCCCCCTTTTTTAAAAAAAAAATCTGTATTTAATATTTTTCTATAACAAATTTAGCTGTACTAATTTTTGCACCGTTATCGTATGTTATTTTGTTAGTTTAGCTCCAGATTTGGCTTCAGTACTGACTAACCTAATGTATATGCACA
>CAIGQW010009152.1:1139675-1165943 GCA_903798125.1 Danio choprae
AACACATAAGAAGATGAAAAATGTTGGAAACCGGTAACCGTTGACATCCATAGTGTAGTTTTTCCTGCTATGGAAGTCAATTGTTAGCGTACAGGTGTCAAACTCAATTCCTGGTGAGCCGCAGCTCTGCACAATTTAGCTTTAACCCTAATTAAACACACCTGATCAAACTAATTGAGTCCTTCAGGCTTGTTTAAAACCAGGGGTTCTCAAACTTGGTCCCGGAGGTCCAGTGTCCTGCACATTTTAGCTCCAACTTGCCTCAACACACCTGCAAGGATGTTTCCAATGTGGGTTGGAACTAATCTTTGCAGGACACCTGCCCTCCAGGACCAATATGGAGAACCCCTGTTTTAAACCTCCAGGTAAATTGAAGCAGTGCAGGGCTGCGACACTCCAGAAACTGAGTTTGACACCCGTGTTAGCGATTTTTAACATTCTTCAACATGTGTTCATCAACACTTTTTTTTGTGTGAAAAAAATATACGTATCTCATAAACATTTGGAACCACTTGTGGGTGAGTAAATGGTGAGTAAATTTTCATTTTTGGGTGAACTATCCCTTTAAACACTGCTAGTACACGTGTAGTTCACACGTAGTGTTGCAACGTAACTTATAGTAACAGATTTTTGGGTGAACTATCTCTTTAACACAAACCGGACAATATAGTCACTTTAGGGGCTTATGTTAGACTAGATGTTCCAATATCATTGGTTTACTTATCATCTTGATGTCTTTTTAAAAAGGGGATGCAATGGACTATCTGGTGAAAAACACGTTCACAGAGACAGCTGGAGCCAGGAAAGGCTTCCCAAAAGTGGCCATGATCATCACAGATGGAAAATCACAAGACCCCGTAGAGGAGTACGCTGAACGGCTGAGGAACATCGGAGTGGAGATCTTTGTGCTGGGTACGTGTCTGTACATCTCGTTAACATGAATCTGCAAAACTGTGAGGAACTCTATTTGAAGCCACAGTTCATGTCCTCAGGTATCAAAGGAGCAGATGAGGACGAGCTGAAGGAGATTGCTTCCAGACCCCACGGCAAGCATGTCTACAATGTCCCAAACTTCGACATGATCAATCAGGTGCAGAAGGCACTCATCACTGAAGTTTGCTCTGGTGTGGAGGAGCAGCTAAATTCCCTTGTAAGCGGGGAGGAAGGTACAGCCCGGCACATGCATCCATAATCTAGACTCGCAGAGAACTGAGCAGTTAATGGAAGATCATAAATCAACTGTCCATGTTTTTGCAGTTGTCGAACCCGCTTCGAACCTCAGAGTGACCGATATCTCCTCCAAGTCCATGAGAATTGCGTGGGATTCGTCTCCTGGCGATATCACAGGCTATAAGCTGCAGGTCTTTCCGTCTATTGCGAGCGCCAAAAAGCAGGAGCTCTACACCGGGCCCACCATGACCTTGGCCAATGTCAGAGACCTGACGCCGGAGACAGAATATGAGATCAGTCTGTTTGCTCTCAAAGGTCTGACCCCTAGTGTGCCGCAAGTTGTCAACGAGAAAACTCAGCCTGTGAAAGTATCTACAGGTATGATACACACTGTTAACCTGCCATCTATTAGATCACAGGTCTCAAACTCAATTCCTGCAGGGCCGCAGCTCTGCACAGCTTTGCTGCAACCCTAATCAAACACTGCTGATCCAACTAATCAAGGTGTTCAAGACTACTAGAGACTATTAAGCAGGCGTGAGTTGGAGGTGGTTGGAGCTAAAATATGCAGAGCTGTGGATCTCCAGGAATTGAGTTTGAGACTACTATATTAGATGCTTTTGTCCAAAATGGCTAAATTAATTTGAGGTGTTTGTTCCAACCTTAAATAAACACTTGACATTTTATTGGAAAAGGCTAATTTTACAACTCACTCAAACACTACAGTTATAATGATGGGTTTTACCAAATTTTGAATCCATTATGATCAATCTTTGGTTCTAACCAAGGGATGGGCAAGCTCGGTCCTGGAGGGCCGGTGTCCTGTAGAGTTTAGCTCCAACCTTAATCAGACACCCCTGACTGTAGCTTTGTAGTGATCTTGAAAACACTGATTACTGCGTGTTCAGGTGTGTTTGATTACCTCTGGAGCAAAACTCTGCAGGACGACAGCCCTCCAGGACAGAGTTTGCCCATCACTGTTCTAGCAGGAGCACTTTTTAGCTTAGCTTAAGATGGATCATTGAATCGGATTAGACCGTTTTTTTTGATAATATTCCTATTTAAAGCTTGACTCTGCTGTAGTTACATTGTGTACTAAGACCAACGGTAGATGAAAAGTTGCTATTTTCTAGGCCGATTTGTTTAGGAACTATACTCTCTTTCTGGCGTAATAATCAAGAAACTGCCATTTTATGGCTGCAGCAGGAACAATGATATTACGCAGTACCTAATTACCTAGCTGGGATTGTCAGGTGTTGCGTAATGTCATTGCTCCTGCTGCAGCCAAGGTACGGAAGTTCCTCGCCATATCGACCTAGAAAATAGCAACGTTTTTATTTACGTTTAAATAGGAAAATTATTAAAACTTCTTTTTTTTACATTTTTGACTGAGATGCTAATGGTCTAATCCGATTCAGTGATTTATGCTAAGCTAAACATGCTCACGTCAGACCTGTAGATTGGCTGAATAGATTTAAAAATGGCAAAACTCAACCGTCTTGCTAAAGGGGAAAAATTTGCCTTTATTTATTAATTTTTTTAAAAAAAAGGAGTGTTTGTTTAAGTTCACATCAAATCAAAATTTACCATTTTTATTTTGCTAGCACACATTGTTAGTCCTAAGGTGAGCTATTAATCCACTGAATAAAACAGTTAGCTTTTGGTAGTCTTTAATCAAAATGGAATGGCTCTGGAATGGCAGTCCTTCTCTGATGACGTCAGTTTGACGGATTGGGTGAAATATGCTTAGCCACGCCCCTCCAACCATTAGTTTGCTGCAAGGAAAAAGATGAGAGTAAAAGCTCAAAAATGAAACCCCACCCCTTACTTAATATTACATTTCATTTGGAAATATATCGTCATAATATAATAAAAGTCTGCAGCAAATCCATCCATCCCATCTATAATGTAACTGTTCATTTCTGATCTTTAAAATACTCCTTTTTATGTAAATCCACCTTTAGAAGTAAACTCTTATATTTTGTGCCCTACAGAGTGTTCCCTAGAGGTGGATGTCCAAGCTGACATTGTCCTCCTGGTGGATGGTTCCTATAGTATTGGACTGCCTAACTTTGCGAAAGTTAGAGCTTTCCTGGAAGTACTTGTGAATTCTTTTGACATCGGACCTAACAAAGTGCAGATCAGCTTGGTTCAGTACAGCAGGGATCCTCACACCGAGTTCGCCTTGAACAAGTTTGATGACAATGCAGCCATGGTCAAGGCGGTCCGCACCTTCCCCTACCGTGGCGGATCCACCAACACCGGCAAGGCCATGACATACGTGAGGGAAAAGATCTTTGTTTCAGGCCGCGGTGCTCGGGATAATGTCCCCCGAGTCATGGTTCTTATCACAGACGGCAAGTCCTCAGATTCTTTCAAAGACCCTGCCAACAAACTGAGGGATACCGATGTGGAGATTTTTGCAGTGGGAGTCAAAGATGCTGTACGATCTGAGCTGGAGGCCATCGCCAACGCTCCTGCTGATAACCATGTGTTTGAGGTGGAGGACTTTGATGCTTTCGCGAGGATCTCCAAGGAGCTGACCACGTCCATCTGCCTCAGAATTGAGCAGGAGCTCCATAACATCAGGAAAAGAAGTATGTGGCGACGTCCGATTATTTTCTTTCTGACATTTCTGTTTATAACTATGTAAGTGAGTTAGATGGAAAGCTCAGAGGGATCGTTTTCCTAAAAAAGAGGAAATTGACCCTCCCTCAAGTGGTTCCAAACCATTTTGAAGACAACTGGAAACCTGTAACCATTGAGGAACATGTCCTACTTAAAGGGATAGTTCCCACAAAAATGAAAATTCTGTCATCATTTACTCACCCTTAAGGTTTGGAACCCCTCGAGGGTGAGTAAATGATGACACAATTTTCATTTTTGAGTGAACTATCCCTTTATGTTGGACATGTTCCCGAATGGTCCTTGAATAGCATTCTTATCAAACAATAACATTTCAGGGAAAAAGGAAAGTCTTAAAGGGACAGTTCACCCAAAAATTAACATTTCTTTTATCACACTCAAGTGGTTCCAAAGTTTGTTTGTTTGTTTCTGTTGAACACAAAAGAAGATAATCTGAAGTAGGTGGAAAAAACGTGACACTGTCATCAATAGTAGGAACAAAAAGTACTATTGAAGTCAATGGTCATTGTTCAGTATGTCTTCATTGTGTTCAACAGAAGAAAGAAACTCAAAGGTTTGGAACAAGTGAAGGATGAGGAAATAATGACAAGTTTATTTTTTGGGTGAACTATCCCTTTAAGATTAGCACTAGGGTTAGTGTCTTCAACAACATTGAGTAATTTCATGTGTATTATGGATGCATAATATTTGAGAAAAGTGATATTGCGAATTTTCTTTTCTACAATATATATTGCGGTATAAGTGAAATTTCGGGCAGCACGGTGGCGCAGTGGGTAGCACAATCGCCTCACAGCAAGAAGGTCACTGGTTCGAGCCCTGGCTGGGTCAGTTGGCGTTTCTGTGTGGAGTTTGCATGTTCTCCCCGAGGGTTTCCTCCGGGAGCTCCGGTTTCTCCCACAAGTCCAAAGACATGCGCTATAGGTGAATTGGGTAAGCTAAATTGTCCGTAGTGTATGTGTGTGAACGGGTGTGTATGGATGTTTCCTAGTGATGGGTTGCAGCTGGAAGGGCATCCGCTGTGTAAAACATATGCTGGATAAGTTGGTGGTTCATTCCGCTGTGGCGACCCCAGATTAATAAAGGGACTAAACCGAAAAAAAAATTAATGAATGAATGAAAGTGAAAGTTCACCAAATTACTTGAACAGCTCTAGTTGGAAAGAATTAAAACATTTGCATTGATTGGGATTGTAGGGGAGTGCATCTGCTTACTGATGTAATTCATTCATTCATTCATTTTTATTTCGGCTTAGTCCCTTTATTAATCTGGGGTCGCCACAGCGGAACGAACCACCAACTTATCCAGCATATGTTTTACGCAGTGGATGCCCTTCAAGCTGCAACCCATCCCCGGGAAACATCTATACACACCCATTCACACTCATACACTACGAACAATTTAGTCTACCCAATTCACCTGTACCGCATGTCTTTGGACTTGTGGGGGAAACCGGAGCACCCGGAAACCCACACGAACACAGGGAGAACATGCAAACTCCACACAGAAACGCCAACTGACCCAGCCGAGGCTCGAACCAGCGACCTTCTTGCTGTGAGGCAAACGTGCTACCCACTGCGCCACTGTGAGGCCCACTTACTGATGTAATATATATTTTTAACTACGCTTGTGATAAATGTATAGCAAAGGTACAAATGAAATAAGTAGTGCTTTATGGCTTAACAGTATTCTGGTACAGAAATGAAAGAGACTGTTCACCCCAAAATAAAAATCATTTACTCATCCTTTACTTATTTTAAACCTTTTATGAGTTTCTTTATTCTGTTAAACACAAAAGAAGATATTTTGCTGAAAGCTGGAAACCTGTAACCATTGTCTTCAGTAGTATTTGGTGTTTACAGTCAGTGGTTACAGTTTTTTTGGCTTTCTTCAATATATCATCTGTTGTGTTCAACTGAAAGGTTTGGAACCAGTTGAGTGAGAATAAATAGTCAGTAAATTTTCATTTTTGGTTAAACTAACCCTTTAAGAAACTCGGTTCTGGAGAGCTGGTGTCTTGCATAGTTTAGCTCCAACTTCCTTCAACACACCTGCCTGGAAGTTTCTAGTATACCTAGAAAGAGCTTGGTTCGCTGGTTCAGATGGGTCTAATTGGGGTTGGAACTAAACTGCAGGACACTAACCCTCGAGGACCGAGTTTGGGCACCCCTGCTTTAAGTAATCATATGAAAAAACAACACTATACGATCTTCATTGTGTATATAATTAAATATAAATAGCTTTGTTAAAGCTACAAATGTGTTCAGACAGTGCCTGAATGCCTTAAACTCGCAAACATGCAAATGATAAAGTGTCATTATTTTAATTCAACTTTGCAATGACTCCACATACGACACGTCAACTATAATCCTGATTCAACATTGCAGATCTTGCGATGCGACTATTGCAGACGTGCATATCATCATATCAATGCTGAAACGATATAAAGTGTATGTTTAGAATAATACTATATGCTTTCAAATGTCTTTGTGGAGCGAACCAGCTAGCATGACAGCTTTTAAAAGATCTAAAAATGAATATTCTGTTATTAATTACTCTCACTCGTGTCGTTTCAAACCCCTGAGACCTTCGTTCATCTTCAGGACACAAATGAAGATATTTTAGATGAAACCTGAGAGCTCTCTCATCCTCCATAGACGTTGAGACGTTCTAGTAAAAGTCTAGAAAAGAAAACTAAAGCATTGTCAAAACAGTCCATGTGACTTCAGGGGTTCAACTAATCATACGAAGCTCCAAGAACACAGTTGTTCACCAAAAAATTCCATAGATATGACTTTGTTAGCCTATATCTTGTGTTCCGCATCAGTTCAGATTGCTTGTTCACTATGGACAATATGATGTTTGCTTGTTGCGCTGCCCATTCCCCACACCCTGATCTGAGAAGATACAGGCAAACAAAGTCATAACTATGTTTTTTTGACACATAAAAGTGTTCTTGGAGCTTCGTATGCTTACAGTCGAACCACTGAAGTCCCATGGAATGTTTTGACAATGTTATTGGTTTTCTTTTCTGATCTTTGAACGTCTTGAGAACACTGCTGCCTATGGAGGATGATAGAGCTCTTTTGCATTTCGTCTAAAATATCTTTAATAATTTGTGTTCTGAAGATGAACGAATGGGTCAGGGGATTGAAATAACATTTTTCTAGGTGAACTAACTCTTTAAAGCCAAATGATAAACTTTCCTGAAAATATGCAAAGTTTAAAACATTTTCACGTCAACTTACAGTGATGTGTTTGACCTCATAGGTTTGCTTCCTCCAAAGTCACTGAGCTTCTCTGAGGTGACCTCCAGGAGCTTCAGGACCTCGTGGGTTTCTGACGGAGAGGATGTCCTGTCTTTCCTGGTGCGCTTCAGGCCAGCGGCTGACATAACTGGAGACTACATCTCTCTGGTGGTTCCCCATGACACCACAAGTACAATTCTGCCCAATCTCACGCCACTCACCACCTACGAGGTTAACGTCATTGCCCAGTACGACAAAGGAGACAGCTTTCCTTTGACGGGCGAGGAGACCACTTTAGAAGGTATTCGAGTAGAGCTGTGCAATTAATTGAAATTAAATTGGATAAAATGCATTGTCATGCACATCTTGTCAGGGAAACATGGTTGTATGATCAGTAGTAAATCTCAGAAGAAGGCCAGAGGGCGCTCTAGTGCAAAAACTGCAAACACGAAGGAGAAACACAGGAAATCCTCAAAGCATTGCAGGAAAAACATAAGATTTAACTGCTTCCATTGGCTGTTTCTCAATTCCAGGAACGCTGAGAACAGACTTGTGTTCTTGTGGAGACCGTCTGAACTTTACTTCTGAGCATCCTCGATATCAAGAACACATCCGGGAACTTTCACGCATCCTCCGTTCTTGCGTTACACGAGGAAGCATGACTAAGCATCACAAGACTACAGAATCAGCTCACAGGAGCAATTATTTCAAACATTCGATTGAAGTTATGGGCATCACTGTGGCGCAGTGGGTAGCACAATCGCCTCACAGCAAGAAGGTCACTGGTTCGAGCCCCGGCTGGGCCAGTTGGCGTTTCTGTGTGGAGTTTGCATGTTCTCCCCGTGTTTGCGTGGGTTTCCCAGTGATGGGTTGCAGCTGGAAGAGCATCCGCTGCGTAAAACATATGCTGGATAATTGGCGGTTCATTCCGCTGTGGCGACCTCAGATTAATAAAGGGACTAAGCCGAAAAGAAAATGATTGAATGAATGATTGAAGTTATGAAGTGAGTTTAAACTAGGACTGCTAAGATACTGAGAAAAAAACAAATCTGCGATATTTATTGCGATATGAATATAATTTCACAAGATAACTATCAATGTATATCAATTGATACGATTTTGAACAAGAGCGTACGCGCATAAAATATACAAGATAAAATAAACTAATTAAAGCATATATGAAAACAATAGAATAACTATAAAAGCTAAGTAAACAGGTTTTCGGTGGAGTCTAACTTTATTGGGGTACAGAAACTCCGTTATGAAATCTAAAATAACACTGTATAATCTTCATTGTATAAATAATTAAACAAAACGAATCTTAGAAGTAGCAAACTTTGGCTAAATTTCATTCATTCATTCATTTTCTTTTCGGCTTAGTCCCTTTTTTTAATCTGGGGTTGCCACAGCGGAATGAACTGCCAACTTATCCAGCATATGTTTTACTCAGCGGATGCCAGCGGATGCCGGGACTCCAGCTGCAACCCATCACTGGGTAACATCCATACACTCTCACATTCACACACATACACTACGGACAATTTAGCTTACCCAATTCACCTATAGCGCATGTCTTTGGACTTGTGGGGGAAACTGGAGCACCCGGAGGAAACCCACGCAAACACGGGGAGAACATGCAGACTCCACACAGAAACACCAACTGACCCAGTCGAGGCTCGAACCAGCGACCTTCTTGCTGTGAGGCGATCGTGCTACCCACTGCGTCATTTCTTATGGCCAAATTGTTCGAATGCACTTGAAATCTTGCAGTCACGGGGCTTAAAAACACATAGAATAAAAATCTTTCACAGTATTAGATTAAAGTTAAACTTTGCAGCGACTCCACAAATCACGTGATTCCTGGTTCATTATACTCCCAACTTGACATTGCAGATCCTGCGATGTGACAATTGCAGATTCACACATTGTGATATGGATGCTAAAACGATATATTGTGTAGCCCTAGTTGAAACATTATTAAATGTGGTATTTTCAAGTGCAGCATTTACTAGTTTACATAGAAGAAGTGATGCAAACTGCTGTCAGTTATCTTATCATCATTATTATATATCATATATCATTATTATTTTGTCATTATCTTTCGATTAAATCAATTTAGTTTCTTTAACACAGTTTGGGATTATATGCCAGTGAATTATGACTCTGTAGTAAATTCAGCTTTATCGGAGGTTTACTAGAACCGGCTTTACTGACAATATGCACATGAAAATTGTATTTGATTAATCATAGTCAATAATCTCATATGGTTACAGTATTTTTATTATTTGTTTTTGTGGGTGAAATATAATTCTCGCTAATCTTGCAATTCAGAGATAGGCCCTGTCCGTAACCTGATGGTGAGCGAGGAGGCTGTGGACCGTTTTCGTGTGTCGTGGAGGGCTGCTCCAGGATCAGTGCTGAGGTACAGACTGCTCTACGAGCCTGTGAGTGGAGGAGATAAACTGGAAGCAGAGACTGATGGGAATCAGGTCACCACAGTGCTCCATGAACTACTACCGGTCACCACTTACCGGGTCACCGTTTACCCTGAATACGCAAGTGGAAAAGGTCCCTCCATGGACACTGAGGGCACCACCAAAGAAGGTCAGAATTGATCAAGTGTATCTGTCTGCGGACTGCAAGAGTGGAGCGTAACTTGAAGGGGGTATAATTTGTAGTAGAGGTGTAACTTGAAGTTATCGAAATCCCATACGAGTACATGTCACAACGAGATGTTGTCAGCAAGATGGCGGAAATACTTTTTGGCAAATGAATATTTTCAGCAAATGTTTTCATGCTTTTCCTCCAAATCGGTCCACAACATATTCATTTTATATATTATTAAATTCATTCATTTAGGAACTCCACACACTGATCACACCCGTTTTGTCATGACAGTTAGCCTACTTGGCGTCACCTCTTTTGTTGCAAAATAGTACAATGGCGTATAAAAGCCTCCACAACTTGCGGCTGTACGTGCACAGTGGAGTAGACGTTAACAACTGTTACGGTTGGGTTCAGGGTTGGGGTAGGTGTAGACGTTAATAACTGTTTTTACACAATGGTCTCGATAACTACAAGTTACGCCCCCTTCATGTTACGCTCCTCTCTTGCTGTCCGCAGACAGACCCTACTCAGATTGCAGGGGGTTTTGCTCCTAGTATTGTCTTTCGAGATTCCTAAACAAGTCCATTGATCCCATGTTTGTTGTTCTCTCTCAGTTCGAGGTTCTCCACGCGACTTGAGGGTTTTCAATGAGACGGTGTCCAGCATGAGGGTCTCGTGGCGGGCTGCCCCAGGCAATGTACTTCAATATCAGGTGGCCTACAAACCTGATGGTGGGGAAAGGAAAGAAATAAGTGTTAAAGGAGATGCAACAACTGCTGTGCTGAAGAATCTGCTGCCGGACACGGAGTATGAGCTGTTTGTTAGCGCACGTTACGTCTCTGGACTCGGAGCGCCTCTTATGGGAACAGGCACCACGCTGGAAGGTGAGAGAGACTTCAGTATTACTTATGAAGGGTGTGCTTTCTACTATGCAGTTCAGTTATATGCTGTGCATTATATTAAACTAAAAGCTCATTGTGTGAGGGGTGGTTTAAGACACCCTGACTGGGTGGATTTTCACAGTTATTCGAGACTTTTTTGGCATTCATATTCAAGCGATTTCCACTGGCGATGAGCAAAGTAAATGTGCAAAATCACTCCCTGATGTTAGATGATGCTGAATGAAAAACAGAAATACCCCAGTGCACAAGGTGGCGCTGCACAACTTTGCACTTCTGACACTTGCTTGATATACTCTGCAATTCCAGCCCGAACTTACGAGGAAATGTAACTATTTTAAATATTGTTAGAAAAGTTTCTAATTCATTTGATTGCATATGAAATCATACAAATTTTAAAGGGAGGCGTGCCCCCAAACCCCACCCCCAACCCTTACACTCATTGGGGGATGAGCAGATCATACAAATAATGCAAATTTGCTAAAAGTTACGAATTGCCATGAGATTGCATCAGCGATTCCTCTTCATAGCAACTGTCTTGTTGACATTTTTGTAGTCCCTGCCGCATTTATCAAACAGCTCTTTGTGTTCAGACACCAATTAAACAAGCAGCTCTACATTCATCTCGCCTCGATGCATCTTCTTCGTTGTTAGGAACGTGTGCTCACCTAGACTTTAGCACCACCAAGTCACCTAATGTAACTTCAGCAGCTCCAAGAACGTGAACAAAAGCACCAATCTCATTGGTCAACTAGTTTTTAACGCCTTACGGCATCCCCACATTGTGGTCATTGTTCCCCTTTGTTGTGAGGCATTAAAGTTTGTGAGTGCAACCCAAAAATCGTCTCAGTCTTCACAGGCTTCGACATTGTTTTTCAAAAACCGATGCAGATGTATTGATGGCTGGTTGGCTTTACTGAGAATGACCTAGCTGAAAACAAATAAAATGCAATACGAAATCCAAAATATATCTATTTTTATGATTATATGATTAAATATGACTATCATTTGACCAGGGCTGGAACTAATCTTAAAATATGACACTTTCCAGATACTGGCAGATGTAGAACATTATGGGAAAGTGTTGAAGTGCTGCACATTTTGATGGTTTGCTTTAGACGGAGTTCGCTGCTAGCCTAATTGCTTCTTCGCACACTTCTGTATCACACTGTTAACAGAGGACAGATGTGCTTTAAAGACATTCGGTGGTATCTGTCAGCGTATAACGCTCAGTGAATAATGTAATTTAGAGAACAAAGTTGACGACCTTTGAGACTGACTCATCTAATGACAGATCTCATGTAGATTCCCCCAAGCTGTGGGCTTATGCTTTTGGAGTGTGGACATCAGATGAATTAGCTGAGCTTGTAAAAAAAAAACCATTTTGCTTACACAGAAAATGGAAACAAAATCTCAAGTGATTTTGGTTTGGGGCCTCACAGTGGCGCAGTGGGTAGCACGTTCGCCTCACAGCAAGAAGGTCGCTGGTTCGAGCCTCGGCTGGGTCAGTTGGCGTTTCTGTGTGGAGTTTGCATGTTCTCCCCGTGTTGGCGTGGGTTTCCTCCGGGTGCTCCGGTTTCCCCCACAATTCCAAAGACATGTGGTATAGGTGAATTGGGTAAGCTAAATTGTCCGTAGTGTATGAGTGTGAATGGGTGTGTATGGATGTTTCCCAGAGATGGGTTGCAGCTGGAAGGGCATCCGCTGCATAAAACATATGCTGGATAAGTTGGCGGTTCATTCCGCTGTGGCGACCCCAGATTAATAAAGGGACTAAGCGGAAATGAAAATGAATGAATGAATGAATGATTTTGGTTTGGAGAAATATGTTCTAATTGTATCCGAGTTCTGGGTCATGCAGTGTATAGTTGTGACCGAACTTTTCCTAAATGACTAATTAAAAACCACTTCATGTCAATCTATAGATTATGTGCCGTTATTATGTGATATTGGGCTGACAGAAGGACTTTCAGTGATTACTAGTTATTTCTTGAGTGGCGGCACTGAGTATTCTCTTGATGAAGAGCATGCTAGAGCTACAGTTTACTTGTGGGATTTTTTGTTGTTAGTCACTGCCAAACAGTTTCATCCGAGGTCTCACAGTAAGAAGGTCGCTGGTTTGAGACCAGCAAGTGTTTCTGGGTGGAGCTTGCATGTTATCCCCGTGTTCGTGTGGGTTTCCTCTGGATGCCCCGGTTTCCCCCACAGTCCAAACAGATAGAGTATAGTTGAATTGGGTTAACTAAAAATTGGCCGTAGTGTATGAGTGTGTGTGTAAATGAGTTTTTTAGTGTTTCCCAGTGCTGGGTTGCGGCTGGAAGGGCATCCGCCACATTAAATATATGGCAGAGTAGTTGGTGGTTCATTCCACTTTGGCAACCCCTGATGTATGAGGGACTAAACCAGGGGTGTCCTGCAGAGTTTAGCTCCATTGCTTCATCACACCTGCTAGGAAGTTTCTAGTATATCTAGAAAGAGTTTGATTAGCTGGTTCAGGTGTGTTTGATTAGGGTTGGAGCTAAGCTCTCCAGGACACCGGCCCTCCAGGACACCCCTGAGTTTGGACACCCCTGGACTAAACTGAAGGATAGTGACTGAGGATAGAATAGAATCTTCTGTTGTCATTGTACAGGTGGAACGGAATTAAGTGCAAACCCCACGTGTACAAATACAAATGTGCAAACATTGTAAAATATAGTTCTAATAAAACAACTGCTGCACTACTGACTGTCCTCCATTCATTATACAGTAGTGAATAATTCAGTGGCTTGTCATTCTGTCCATCAAGGCAAAGTTGAAAGAAACTAAGTGACTAATTTCTGGACCGATGACGAGGTGTTTCCAAACTGAGCCTTGTCAAACTCCACATCCTGGAGCATAACACGGCTTTCTTTGTTTTAGTTACCCTCAGCCAAACCCAGTTAGTGCAATTAGGAAGTGACTTTAGACAAGGGCATTAGGGACCAATCAGAAAATGTCTGAAAGTCATATTACATTTCCTTTTCAGCCTGCTGAATTGAATTGTTAAAAATTACATTACAATTGTTGACTTGGCATCTATGTTCTGATATCTTCTGAATGCAAAAATGTGAACTTGTTTTTTCTAAATCAGCCAGTTTGCTTTAGGGGTCTTAGGGAGTCGTTGTGTTTAAACATCTGGCAAATGTGAATGTGGTTGCAGTCAGCATGAGTTTTGTCTCATGATAGTTTTATTTTTTTTTGTGGAAACTGGGCTTGAGCTGTGAGATCTCTGCCAGCACCGAGTTATGTCTCTGAGCCAAGACTGCTGCCCTATATTACTGAAAATGAGCTGAATTCTGCAAAAAGAGAGAGGACAGACCTCATTTACTCATCAACTACTGTCTAAATGGATCCTGAACGTTTTGGTTTTTGCCAAACTAAATCATTGTGCTACTGGAAATTAATGTATGAGCGCGTGCAAGCCATGTTTTTGTTGTATTGTATGGCAGTAGTTCAAGATGTTCGATACCAATGTGTTGTTAGTTTATGACCACCCTACTGGTTCATTAGCTTTTTAAAGATTGATTTCTCAGATGTGTCATACTTTTATTCCACTCTGTCAGTGGCTGAGTTTTCCACTGCTGAATGTGCACATGGATGAAAGGATTCAGGGCCTTAAATTAGGTAAAGGCTACGAAGAGAAAATCAATGCAAAATGGTGCTGAATTGTTTATGACATAGTTATCTGTCTGCAGTTTTCAACCATGACCAGGAGCTCAAGGTTTGGCTGGTTAGATTTAATCCAGGGCTGGCCAAGTTTGGTCCAGGAGAGCCACATTCCTGCAGAGTTTACTGTAGCTACATCCCAATTCAATAACACCTGAACAAGATAATCATGTGCTGCGTCCAAAATCGCCTACTAATTGAGTAGGTAGTACATTTCAATTTACTATATGATGAAAAGGATGTTCTATATGGTATGAATGAAATTTGGATGTACTACATCCACTATTTGTCATAGTGACCTACCCGCATCAGTTGCGTCGCTTCACTCACATTCATGAATTCTCTTGCGTTGCATCATGGGATAGCGTATCGTCCATTGCATACGCACTTCAGAATTTCACTGGAAGTATTAGGTCATCCGGGTACTTCTTGAATACTGTTTTGCAAATATTATGAATTCGGATCAACCACTTAGCTCACATGCTGTTTTTAACGTACTATATAGTATGGAAGTATTTAATTTTGGATGCAGCCATGGTCTTAAGGCCGGGACACACTAAACCATTGGTCGGCCATCAGTAAGCATCTGTCAAACTAGTTTGTTTGGTGTGTTCCACATGTTGCCTCTCATCAGACCTCTTGTCTTAACGTCAGAATGAGTTGGCCCAATTCAGCATGCAGAATCGGTGTCAGCTGTTGGCGAAAGAGCGTGCTCTGATTGGTTATTCAACAACGAACAGAACACAAAAACAAAAACTGAAGTGATGAAACCAAACAATTCAAGTCAAGAGAGAACACAAAGAATCTGGCTATAATTTTGCTGAATTTCTCAAATATTTGTCAACAATATGGATTATTAGATTTTCAGACATATTTGCACAAGCAAATCTCTCCATGATTAGTGAGTACTGTGACAATAGTAGTAAATGCTGCTTTGATTATGGTTTGTATGTTTTCATTGCAAGTTCAAGTTTAGCTTTGTGGAATGAGGAATCAGACTACTGCCACCTGCAGGTTTGGAGAAGTACATCCTGTCACGCAGACACAAAACGCACCCTTGTTTCAGTCAGATGTCGTTTATTTGATGTGTTCATGTGCAGCTTTTTGGTCCAGACACAGGACCAGATGTGGCTGACGTGAGCCAACAACATAGTTGATTTTTTCGGTGTTCATTTTTTGGCATCAGCTTGGTGTGTCCTGGGCTTAACACTAGGTTTTATTAATCCAGGGGTGCCCAACCCTGTTCCTAGAGATCTACCTTCCTGTAGAGTTTATCTGCAACCTTGATAAAACACACTTGTCTTTAATTACCAAGTGCTCCTTCAGATCATACTTGGTTGTTTTAGTTGTGTTTGATCAGTGTTGGAGCTGAACTCTGCAGGTAGGTGGATCAAGATGATCAAAATGAAGGTCAACAACTAATCCATGAGGTGGTCAGACCTGCTGTCAACAGAATGTGTTGGACTATAGCGGTGGAGAATTTGTCTAGCTTCCAGGTACTCCAAACTTTTCCAAAATGAAATAATTCAGCGTGACAGTCACATTAGTGCTAGAACTTCTGTTCCCAGTTAGCATCAACATTTTGCTTGGAAGGAGCTCTCAAACAAGGATCAAGTGGGGAAAAACTCATATGTGGACGTCCAAAAGAAGTTTGTCTTTAATCTGGCCTCAACACATAACAATATCAGGACATCATTAATAAACTCAGTTAAGTTGCAGTGCAGAAACACAATCATATATTTGTTCTTTCCCGTGCACGGCCTGGTATTGGCAGTTTGTCTGTATTTTAATAATGAAAAACAGCCTGTGGAAGTCATTAGCGTATGACCTGTTCTCTTCTGCGTTCTGTCAGTAAAATCAGACCTCTATGCTGGCCATAGAAACAACTTCAAATCCAGGCCTTCTCTGTCTGTTTCATCTTGAATTAGTTACCGTTGATTGCAAAAGCACATATCCCATTTGGCTTAGTAATTTAAACAAACCTTAACCCCAACTATTGATGTTCAGTCCATAGTTTCTGGACGTGAATGCGTGTGCTGCATCTTTACTTTAATCAGTCCTTACTTTAATCAGTGCTTACGTTAAGCAATCTTGAGCCTTGTTTAGATTACATGATTTTTATTGTTGTTACAACAGTCACTGTGTCAGATTATGTGATTTTGTCTAGATAAACCCTTGACATGTCGTGGATAACAAATATGCCAGACTACATCTTGCTTTGCAATAAGCCATTGTGTGACGTCTACGACACACATTCTGTCAAAAAGCCACATCAATTATAAATGTCTCTGTGATTGTCTAAATTGTTAGTTTACATGAAATTTCGTTCACTCACCAGGCTGCAGAAGTGTCTCTGTACTGTTGCCACCTCTCTCTACCTCTCTCTTTCATTTTTGGCATTTAAAAAATGGTGTACCAAAGAGATTATGTGCTCCTTTTGGGTAGCATCACCTATGTGATGGAACTCATCATGGTTCACGGGGGAAAAAATAAACCTGCTAGACTCTCTGCGACGAAGTCGTGAAGCGTAGCATGGTGGAAACAATTGAATCTTGGGTCCCGATGATCAATTGTTGTATACGAATCCCCACAACACCCTACATCAAGCAAATTTGGCTGAAATCAGGAAATAATTGTGTAATCTGAGCATAGCTTCAGGCTACGTTTACACAACAGTAATGTAGTCAAAATGAGCATTTTTAAAAAAGTTTTACATATACACAACAGGGTGGTACGGTGGCGTAGTGGGTAGCGTTCTTGCTTGCCTTTAAAATCAACATGTCTACATATGCAAAACATTATGTACATACGGGCATGATGTCATCGTTTTGAAAGATTTGCATATTGGATATCAACATGGAAACGATTGTTGTGGTGTTTTCCCGTCGTCAGACTTTTGTCCTGTAAACAAACAGGCAAATTGCATAAAAGGTTTAGCATTTTTGACTATATAGATTGCGATGTACGGTAAATGCTCCCTTAGGTTGCAACCTGCTGGGTAATAAAATTATTAAACCTCTTGACAATCACATAGCACTGTGCTAACAATGCTATAACCTTCCATGTATAATATCCAGAAATGGCATAGGAAATTTTTCCTCCCCAATTGCAAATTTAACATTTTTTGAACCGTCATCTGTCTAAAATATTCCAGTTCAGAAAATAAATAAATAACCCAGCACAGACATTTTAGAAGAAGAGTAAGACTTTGGAGCACGCTCCGGAAAGAAACTGGGACAATAGTTTTCCTAAGCGCTTATCCTGCCATTTGCAGTCCCTATCCTCCCAGGTTTATGGCATATCTAGTGAACGCGACTCAAAACTTGGACTATTGTTTAATCCTGACCAATGGCTCGTTCGGCATGTTTTAGACCACTAGAACTCAAGTTGTGGGAGACTATCCTGAGGTTAGGAGAACATGAGGATGGCTGCTGAGAGGAAGAGGTGTTACTGTGGAGCTTTGCTCTAGTAGACAGTCCTGTCCACACTCCCACACTTTCGGATCGTTTCTGGGTCTCTCCTCTGTTCTGCTTCAGCCCACTCAACCCACAACTGAGAAAAGGAGAGAGATTGAGAAGATAGGTAGGTGGTATGGCACAGATCAAAAACCAAGCTACATCTGCAGTTTTAGCAGCCTGTGTTTAATGGATGGGGTTTCGTGTTCAATGGAAAGTAGATGTGATGACAGATGTGTGGCAGCAGGGAGAGAGATTATTTTTGCAGAGCTGTTTTCCAGGGTCTGTGTTACTGACAGAGTAAATCAAAGCAATCGCAAGCTACTGGCGTCATGGCCCAACTAGTGGAGAATTAGAGTAAAAATCATTGAAGGAATAGTTTAAACAGTGTGCCGCACGGTGGTCTCCTGTTTGAGTTCTGACTGGGCAAGGTTGCCTTTCTGTTTGGAGTTTGCATGTATCTGTGTGGGTTTCCTTTGGGTGCTTTGAGTTTCCTCACAGTCCAAAGACTGTATAGGTGAACTGCATAAAGTAAACTGGCCATAGTGTCTGTGTTTGACTATCTATTGAAGATGTTTAGCAACATGTCTCAGCTACTCTTGTCTAGCTATGATTCTATCCAAAGTAAAGTTAAAAAAGTAACATATCTCATAAACATTTGCAAATTAAGCTTTAAGTTTCCATCTAATGGGTCAAAGAGAACAAAATCATCTCTTCCTGATAAACTGGAATGAAAAAATGAGTTGGCTGTGGTAGGAGAAGCCATTGTGGAACTTTTTTCTCCTATAATTAATTACTTGCACCTCAGGAGATGGAGATGAAACGCAATTAGCATGCCGTGGCTTTTGGAGGTGTTAGATGTTCTTTGGGAGCGCAGATGCTCAAGGCAGTTCTGGAGGCAATAAAACTGAACCACTGTGATGACTGACTTTGGCTGAGGGATTTTAAAAAGACCAAAACAACATTTCAGATTCAGCATTTCTATGCGGTATTGCAAAATATGCATAAAATAGGTGGTTTGAAACAGTAGTCAGGGCTCTAAAATGTACAAACACATTCTAAATTCAACCCAAATACATATATGATTTATTGTAGAAATAAAGTTAAAGCTTAAAGTTTTTTGCTTGTCCTGCTTGATGTAATCAGTCTCTAAATCTGGCCAAACTGGGATTGACTTGCGTAGTTGATTGACAGGTCAGAAATCCTAAAACCATCAAAACAGGCATGACTAACCAACTTGGCCGGAATAGTTGATTAGTATGTACTGTATCCTAGCTAAATCTCTTACCCCTGGTTTCACAGACAAGGCTTAAACCTAGCCCTAGACTAAAACATACATCGGAGCTGTTTCAACTGAAAGAAACTTGCATTGACTGACATTAGAACTTAAAGCCTGCAGAACTTTTGCATGAAATATGATCTGTTTTTAAATCGTTTGTGTCTGTTTTTTCTTCTCAATCATCCAGAACTCGGTTCACCTTCGAATCTGGTAACTTCAGATGTCACTGAGAACAGTTTTGTAGCGTCTTGGACCGCCGCCCCTGGAAACGTCCGTCTTTATCGGGTCACCTGGAAATCCCTCTTTTCAGAGGAAGCTGGCGAGAAGACTGTCCCCGGGGACGTAACCACCACTGTTCTGGACGGGCTGACACCGGAGACCCGCTACAAGGTTTCTGTCTACGCTGTCTACAGCCGTGCGGAGGGGGCGCCACTGCACGGAGAGGAGACCACAGATGGTAAGTCCATTCGTAATGAAAGCAGCATATGAACCCGTGCTCTTTACCTCACTCTGTTTGTCTTAGGTGGGCCTCTCGTCCTAAGGTAACCTACCCTAGAGAGGAAAAAAAACATGATATACTGTCTTTAATGTCAGGATATTCCACTGACATGCACATAAAGCTTGATGAAGTATATCTGCCATACCTATATGAGTCTGAACACTTGCCCACAGTGACTAAAATTAAATGTAGCTGCTAGCAAATTAATAATAAATGTCTAGCTCTACAGTAACACAGGATTTCACCTGAGCTATAGAGCAAGAATGACAAAACTGACAGACTTACACCCCAGCCATATCTAGGGATCAGGATATCATCACTTAAAGAGACACACCACTTTATTTTTTGGAAATACACTAATTTTACAACTCCCCTGTTGAGATTGACCATTTTTGATTCCATTCTGTTGATCTCCGGGTCTGGTGGGAGCACTTTGAGCTTAGCTTAGCATGGGTCATTAAATCGGATTAGACCATTAGATTTATGCTAAGCTAAAAGTGTTCCCACCAGACCCAGAGATTGACTGAATGGATTCAAAATGGTAAAAGCCAACTGTTTAACTCTGGGGGAGTTGTAAAATGTCCCTTTAATGTATATGTAATGTAATGTTTATGGAATGTATATGTGTGGTCACATATACCTAATACCACATATACCAATAGTCATTTTTAGTAGGAATCCTCTTGCACATGAACTTATGTCACTAATGTAGAATGCTATTAAGTAATCACATATAAATGTGCACTTTGAGCACCCATCGCAAGTCTTTGGCACCCTCAAAACCTTAGCATAACTTCAGGTAATATGAATTGATTTTATTTTTACTGTTCATGTTAATGTGAGTTTTAATGGCTGTTTTAAAATGACTCTGCAACCTAATAGCATGGGCATCGAAGTATGCGAAAACAAAAGCTCTCATACAGGAGTGTATTCATGGTGATGTGGAAAAAGTGAGAGAGCGACCCCCATTTTCTTTCATTGTGGGCAGAGCGTCATTGCTGCGGGTTTGCGTCATTGCCACTGTTTTCTTTAAAAAAATCTTTGCTGTGGGCTATTGTAACATATGGTGTAGTGTATGGAGTGTGTGCAGTGGCTGACTTAATGATTTACACATGGCGTCTGTTATCAGGAGGGATTGCAGGATTCCAGCAAACTCTAGGGCACTCATTGTATCCCTTTCCTTATTAATCAACGGGACATCTCTGTCAAGCTTAGAGCTGGTTAAGCATGCTGTAAATCTATAATTGGATTATCTCGCCGTCTAGCTGTTTATTTATTGTCTGCCATTGTAAAAGTCCAGCAGTTGAAACCCATTTTCTGGCTCAGGCAGCTACATTTTAAATCTGCCATCACTCTATTGCTTACCTCCTTCAGGACCGACATTAACACACTTTGTCCTTTTGGAACAGGGATGCTTTGAAATATTGGAAGTGTTATTTTCCATCCATAAAACTTGCAATTTGTAAAAGGTCTCCCCATCTGAAAGTGTTCTGTAGGTGGATTAAAGTGGACAAATCATTCCTTTCCCTCTTGCGTAAAAGCAATCCAGTCACGGCATAAAAAGAGAACATCGAAGACAGTCTTAGAGCGTCTGCGTTATGCATGACGTGCAACTATTTCGCCATGTCTGGTTTCACATGGCTTGAAAACCCGTGGTCTGTGTCGGATCAAGGTGATCTTGGCAGACAAGCTTTCATGATTCAGATGGTTTGGTTTTTGCAACCTCTAAGAATTGTAAGGGCCAACGTTTAATGCACATTCTCTCCCATTTATCTCCCTGATAGTGTCAGCTGCTACCAGAGCTCTCACGGTGTCAGAAGAAACAGAGAGGACCATGAAGGTGACCTGGATACCAGCACCCGGCAATGTTGTCAATTACAGGGTATCATACAAACCTCAGGGTGAGACACGCCAAATGGCCTCCAAAGCACCAGGAGGCACCAACTCTATAGTCCTGAGACGCCTGAACCCCCAGACCACTTATGATATCACAGTGGTTCCCGTCTACAAGTTTGGTGATGGAAGACAAAGGCAAGGAGAAGGAACTACACGTAAGATTTTTGACAACCTATTTAGGACAACACTGTTGAACAGTTTAAGAAACAATCCACTTTTTTTGATAATAGGCTCATTTTACATGTCATCTAGAGGCAAACAGTTGAGTTTTACCATTTTTTTAATCCGATCTCTGGGTCTGCCAGGAGCACCTTTAGCTTAGCTTAGCTCAAATCATTGAATTGGATTAGACCATTAGAATCTCTCTCAAAAAAATGTAAATAAGTTTTGACCGTTTCCCAATTTAAAGCTTGACTCGTGACATAATGTACTAAGACTGATGGGAAAAATGAAATGTTGCTATTTTTTTAGGTCGATATGACTAGGAACTATGCTTTCATTCCGGCATAATAATCAAGGAACCATGGCTACAGCAGGCACACTGATATTACGCATCGATGTTCCCTAGTTACCTAGCTTAGGACTATTTTCAGGTGCTGCGTAATATCATTGTGGCTGCTGTAGCCATGGTAAGGCAACAAAGTTCTATGTTTATTACGCCAAAATGAGAGTATAGTTCCATAGTAACCATATCTGCCTAGAAAATAGTAACTGCTCCATTTATCTTAGTGCACAATGTAACTACAGGAGGGTCAAGCTTTAAATAGGAAAATTATCAAAATACTTTTAGATTTTTTTTGAGTGAGATGCTAATGGTCTAATCAAATTAAATGGTTTATGCTAAGCTAATTAAAAAAGTGCTCCCACCAAACCAGGAGATCAGCTGAATGAATAAAAAATGGTGAAACTCAACTGTTTAACTTTTGGGGAGTTGTAAAATGAGCCTATTTCCAAACAATAGTGTGTTATTTTAAGTAGTGTTCATTGTCTAAACACTGTGACACTGTTTATTATGTCTGCAGTGTCTCAATATAAAGCTCCCAGAAACTTGCAAACGTCGGAGCCCACTAAAACCAGTTTCAGGGTGACCTGGGATCACGCTCCCGGAGATGTGAAGGGCTACAAGGTCACTTTCCATCCCACCGGGAAGCAAGTGGACCTGGGAGAGTTGCTCGTAGGCCCCTATGACAACACCGTGGTTCTGGAGGAACTAAGGTATGAGATGCCTGTTGAACAATGAACATATAATTTATAAACAGGGGTGCACATTACTTTCTGGGTCCGGTTCCGTGAGTACCTGGTACTTCTGTGAGTACCTGGAGATTTAGTTTGGTCCTTGCAGTGTTTATATTAATATATAAACGCCGATTTTCACAATGTTTTAAAATATATGTTGCATATATGCTCATATATGTTCATATATGATGTATATTTGTATGTCTTTGAAATCTAAACTACAACTTGTATTGTAACTATGTGATTTTTCATGTGGGAGCTTGAGATGGGCTGGTGCTTTTACGTTTTGCTCGCAATCAATTGAACTCAACCTCCAAATGCAATACGGTGGTCCCTCATTAATCGCGGGAGTTACACTGTAAAAATAGCCTGCGATAGGTGAAATTCGCGAAGTAGTCAGCTTTACTTTTTCAATTATTATAGATGTTTTAGTATGAGTGTGAATGGGTGTGTATGGATGTTTGCAGCTGGAAGGGCATCCGCTGTGTAAAACATATGCTGGATAAGTCGGTGGTTCATTCCGCTGTGGCGACCCCAGATTAATAAAGTGACTAAGCCGAAAAGAAAATTAATGAATGAATAAATGTTTTAAGGCTGTAAAACCCCTCACTACACTATTTTCTCAGATAGGCATTAACGTTTTCACACTTTTCTCTCTCGCTTAACTTCTACCTTCCTTTAGCGTGTCCAGAAGTCCAACTTTTTGTGCGATGGTTAGCATCTTCCTCTGCCTTTTGGGTGTTACTGCAGGTGCCTTTGACGGTGCAGAATGTTTCGTCAACATTGGGGTGTGTTGGGGAGAAGACTTGCAAACATACAGTACAGCACTTCAGAGTCACACTGCTAGCGATTGAAGATTTATGTAAATTCTGGCAAGCTGAACACATGCTGTACTGTACAGGAGACACGGCATGGAGGAGATTGATCCAGCCTATCAGGACGCAGAACACAATGCGCCAATCAGGACGCAAAACACAATGCGCCAATCAGGACGCAGAACACAATGCGCTAATCAGGATGCAGAACACAATGCGCTAATCAGGACGCAGAACACAATGCGCCAATCAGGACGCAGAACACAATGCGCTAATCAGGACGCAGAACACAATGCGCTGTAAAAAAAAAAAGCATGTCAAATTGCATTAAATAAATCCGCGAGACCGCGAAAGGTGAACCGTTTTATGGCGAGGGACCCTTGTACACAAAATCGCTACTTTAGCACCGTATCTGGTCTAAATCTTTTGTTTTAATAGCGCATGCACACCTGTTATGCAACAAGTTATGTGCCCCCCTGATTATAAACACCTTTATCACTCTTATTTAAAAGTTTCCTGTGTTTCCTGAATTTCTTTGAGTCATACATTTAGGTTGGTTATTTGACAATGTAAATCAGTCTGATATGAATCTGAAGGTTGTCTGTGAACCATTATTTTATTTCAGTATGTTGATGTACTTCCAACTGAAATGAAATGAGTAGGGGGTTGGGCTTTCTTTATGCTCATCATTCCCTTGTAGCAAACTAACGGTGGTGGTTAAGAATATTGTGGCTGAAGCATCAAACTGACATCATCAGAGAAGGACCGCCTCCAAACGCAGAAGCTAATGCTCATACTTTGATTGAAGATTACCAAAACAAACGTTTTTTTTTATAGTGGATCAACTTGCATGGGTTAATTGTTCACCTAAAGGCTAACAATGTGTGTGCTAGCAAAATAAAGTCCGTGTGAAATCAAAATGTACAATGTTTAAGACAAATGCCTACTTCCAAAGTACATTTCCACCAAAATTGGACGGCACGGTGGCTCAGTGGTTAGCACTGTCGCCTCAAGAAGGAACAAGGTCGCTGGTTCGAGTGTGCTCCGGTTTCCCCCACAGTCCAAACACATGCGTTATAGGTGAATTGAATAAACTAAATTGGTTGTAGTGTATGAGTGCGTGTGTGAATGTTTCCCAGTACTAGGCTGTGGCTTGAAGGGCATCCGCTGGAATAGTTGGCGGTTCATTCCGCTGTGGCGACCCCTGATAAATAAGGATACTAAGCCATAGGAAAATGAATGAATTTCCATCAAAATTCAGAAATATGTGGACGCTACCACCCCATGAGTCTATGGGAAGGATTTGTAAGTCATAGGGAAACGACTCAACTCGCCCTAGGCCATGAAAATAACAACATGGTGGATGTAGCCTGTCTTAATTTCATACATATAGAAGTACTATATGGTGCGGCACTGTCGCTTCACAGCAAGAAGGTCGCTGGTTCGAACCCCGACTGGGGCTGGTCAGTTTGCATTTCTGTGTGGAGTTTGCATGTTCTCACGTGGATTTCCTCCGGGTGCTTCGGTTTCCCCCACAAGTCCAAAGACATGTGGTATAGGGGAATTGGGTAAGCTAAATTGTCCGTAGTGCATGTGTGTATGTCCTGGTCCTCCAGGTTGGGGGTTGTGCTTTGGGCTAACGACCCACCTCGTAAAAAGGAGATGTTGCGAAACACCAACATGGTGCGGCTAAATTTAAACGGCTCTGGGAGTAAGAAAGTAAGTAGTACTATATAGAATGCATTTTTAAAAACATCTTGAAGTAAGTTTCGAACCAATGGCCTCGTTTGCTCTATAGTATGCCACTTTGACACCATGTCAGTCTTAACGTAATGAGTGTGTTTATACAACCGGTCCCTGCAGGGCGAAACATCCATCAAGCCCCAGCTAAGAAATGTCAATCTGTTTCAATCTGAAAATAAGAGCACAAACATCATTTGTGAACAAACTTGGTCTAAGCTGGATATTGACTTTGCAACATCAACACTGAGGCTACGTTTACAACTGTGCGCTTTCATTTTAAAACATATATCTTTCTTTTTACAATTAGGTTCGCACAATTACGAGTTTTCGACCCTTGAAAACCCTTGACCTCTGACATCGTAGCCTGCAGTCAAACAAACACACTTCACGTTTAAATGGTCAATTGTAAGGCCTGTGCTGGTTGCATTGACCCATCATATTCCCCAAATGATGATGTTTTACATGGATACGGGAACACCAGTGAAGAATAAAGTTTTGTTTCTATAATAAATATTCGCAATGTAACATCTGGTTATTGAATTATTATAAAAACATTCATAATCGTCCTGAAAGACTTTGAATCCAATTCAGCTAGATGTTTCTTAGTGTTTCCTAGTGTGCATTCTGAAGTTGTTTTATAACGAATGCTATTATAATTTGTGTCAAATTGGAAACACTAATATGGATGAGGATCATTTTCGTTTTAAAATGCTTTGTTGGAGTAAGCGTAGCCTAAATTCAATCGACTTTAAATGAATTTAGATGAACAAACTCAAGTTGTTTCAGAATCTTTACTTGAAACCACATGTCGCTTTCATATACTAGCTGCATCTGTTTCTCCTCTTAATAGTACACATCATCAGTAAGGTGTACAGTTTAAGTCAGAATTATTAGCCCTCCTGAATTATTACCCCCCCCCCCCCTGTATTTTTTTTCAACCCATTTCTAAGTGTAATCCGCTTGTTAAATGTGACGTCACGCGAAGCGGCTTCCGGGTCCAAGTGCTATATCAAACTGTATGGGGAGACTCATCAAATGGTATAATAAACACTTACAATGCGATGTAATACTTTCGAAAATTATGATAGCAA
>CAIGQW010009152.1:1166043-1184594 GCA_903798125.1 Danio choprae
ATATATATATTCATGCCTAATATCCGATGGCCAGAAAGTAATAAATTTTTTATAAATTGTTAAACTTTTGGTATTTGTGATGCAGCAAGTCCAGAGACTGTTGTGTATATACCATGATTTTATATAAAATTCACTTTAATGTGTAATATGACTTAAAAGTGGCCATAAACGAATATTTTCTCAATTCAAATGAGTAGCGGCTTGGATCCGGAAACAGTACTCCATACGTCACTGATACGTCACGACTTAACAAGCGGATATTTTTAATAACTCATTTCTAATAACTGATTTCTTGTATCTTTGCCATATATATTATATAATATATATAATATTCGTAATTTGTGCCTTAGAACATGAATTTAGATGCTTGAGATGCTGTTTGGGAGTGCAGACAATCAAGATAGTTCTGGAGGTAGTAATAATAATATAATAATAATAATACTGAACCACTATGATGACAGACTTTGGCTGAGGGATTTTAGAAAGACCAAAACAACATTTCAGATGTTTTACAATGTGCTCGATCCACTGGTAGGTCCATTAATGCCGACAATTTTTGTTTTCACGTGATCTGCTAAAACCAATTCACATGACTTTTTTTTTATTCACATACTGGAATTTATTCGCAAAATGTGTTTCTATTGTAGTTTGTGCACATTTTTTCTTATCGGATCCTACCGTAGATATATACACTAGATATCGGATACGACATCTAGCATGCGTCAATACCGCCGCCATATTTGTACAGTGCTCCCAGGAGAAAAGTCATTTAACTGCACTAGTCAAGACTAAAGCCAATGCTGGACTTTTGCGCTGCGTACGGGTGTAGTAATGAGCACACAAAGAAAACAAAGCATAAAGGCAGAACATTTCATAGGTAAGATTTCGTTTTTTTTTTTTCGATTTTTGTATGTTACGAACGTTTGTGCTCAACAAGTAATGTTATTAATGGTAATACAGTCACTTACTGCACTGACCATAAGGCAAAGTAGCACCAACTTGCACTATATTCTAGGCTTATGCTAGTTTTGTTGAATAAAATCAGCAAACAATGTAAATGAAATATGACAACAAGACGCTGCGGTGCCAGAAACTTGTATTATTGTCGGCTACGTGAAGTAACGGCTAGTTTTTGAAGTAACTTAAAACTTAACATAACAGTGCCTGCACCTTAATGTGTAATCACTGTCCACCCTAAATGATTGAATACTACAAATGTTATATACCATTTAGATCCAAAAGGTGGATATGCACCTTGAGACATGGGATATCGATGGTTTAAATGAATCGTTCATAACGGAGATTCATTCACAAACAATTTGCTCCCTCTGTAAGAATTACAAGTGAAAGCCGGAGAGGGTGTGTGTTTCAGGACACGGATTAGATCAAATTTAACAGGGATGGAGGAAAATACATTTACATGCACACAAACACACACCTTTTGTTTGCAATGTCCGTGGGGTCACTTATCTATCGATTATAGAAAAGTGGTGTAAAATGATAATTTTCGTAATTTAAAAGAAATATTTGCATATTGACCACCGGGAAAACTCCCGATCATGGATATATGTATACATGTGTATATATCTATGGCTTCAGATGGTCAGTCCTCCACTGCACCGTGGTCTCACATTCATTTCAAAGGAGCGCTACCCTGTACTAAAATGGCGGCTCTATTGACGCATTCCTTCTAATAGACAACAACAGCATAGGCGACATCTAATATAAATATCTATGGGATCCTACTCTGTTGTCAGCGCTTCCAATCGCAGACCTTGTGGTTCTGATTTTGCAACATCAGGGTCCATGTCAGTGTATGTCAAAGGGTAAACAAAGGCTACGCCGGACCTACCGCGTGCACTCGATGCAGAAGTATAAATTAGCCTTAAGCAGGATAGCATGAGAAATGGTGTCAAAGGCCACTCTTAAATCAAGGTCAAAATAACTTGTCAGTCCGCAGCCTTCTTTTGCCCTTCAGGTGATGTATTAGCCTTTTCAGCTTGATAGAGGAGATTGTTGACCGTGTTTTGTGACTTTTCTCACAGGGCCGGCACTAAGTATACAGTCAACGTGTTTGGTATGTTTGATGGAGGAGAGAGCATGCCATTGGCTGGAGAGGAGAAAACCACCCTCTCTGACGCAGCTTCTGAAAACCTCCCCTATACACCTTCAGGTAAGACCTCCCAAACCAACCAATCTTGGATGCGTTTCCCAAACAATGACGTTACTTGTGGCTGAACTACCTTAATACAATGCACCGTTTGAGAAGTGAACAATGTTGTGACAAGTTTTTCCCAAAACTATAGTTGCTCTGTAGCAGATCCATCATTTAAACCATGTTAGCTATGATAAAATGTTGATAATGGCACTCTAAAACGGGCTGGAGTAGCAAACTCTTTAGAGAAAATACGCATAATAATTACGCATACACATTTTTAAAAATCCAATATTAGTTTTGGTTAAAACATGCATTTGTTTTCCATATTAAATTAAACATATTTAAATGACTCAATTAGGGCCTATACTTCATTTACAAACATTATTGAGAAAATTCTATTCTAATACCATGCCCTAACTACACACGACGTGGCGCTACAACACACAATAAAAGGTTTTTTTTTTCATGTTGAAATGAGCGGCGACGTACCAAATTTCTATTTTAGAAACAGTTTCTATTTCTGCAAAGTCACGGCAAAACAACAGCATAAACTACAAAGACAATGATCCCCTCAGGTACTGATTATGGCCTTTATTCAGTGTTAAATGCTACCAATGTGAGTTCAAACAGCATTTTACGTGACATTTAATGCCATGCTACTGAAAGCAGCAGATTGTTTACCTCAGATCTTAAAAATGAAAGTCAGTGACAAATCAACAACAGTAGCCTACTCAGCCTAGGTACTTTTAATAAAGTTAAATAGGTTTAATATCGTGCGACACGGTGGCGCAGTGGGTAGCGCTGTCGCCTCACAAGGTTGCTGGGTCAGTTGGCGTTTCTGTGTGGAGGTTGCATGTTCTCCCCGTGTTCGTGTGGCTTTCCTCCAGGTGCTCCGGTTTCCCCCACAATCCAAAGAAATGTGCTGTAGGTGAATTAGGTAAGCTAAATTGTCCGTAGTGTGTGTGTATGTCCTGGTCCTCCAGGTTGGGGGTTGAGCGTTGGGCTAACAACCCACCTCATAAAAACTATAAAAAAAAAACAACTTCGAAATAAATGGCTCTGGGAGTAAGTAAGTAAGGTTTAATATCTATATATTAGATTATAATCCTTACCATTTCACTGGGAGTGCAGTGGTTGATATTTAAATGAATGGCTATAGTATTTAAATGTTTCTGTTATGACGCGTTGCAGATAGCCAAGTTGCTTGTTGCGTCGCAAAGCATAAAACCACTTGCAGTAGCTCAGTGTTTCCCAGCCCTGTTCCTGGAGGCACACCAACAGGACATATTTTGGATGTCTACCATATCTGAACCATTCATTTCAGGTTTTCGGGTCTCTTCTAATGTTCTGATGATTTGATTCAAGTGTGTTTGATTAGGAAGAGGTTAAAAATGTGAGCTGTTGGTGTGCCTTCAGGAACAGAGTTGGGAAACGGTACAATAGCTAGCATGTAGGCTAATCTCATATTAAAGTGCATGTGTCAATCTGGAGATCACTAAAACTGAACTGTAAAAAAATAAGTGGATGTTGGAACGTTCCAAAGGAATAGAGCATAGGGGGGATAACTGGGAATAGAACACAGCCAGGAACTCATCCAGTTCATCCAGCTCTAGAGTTGTAGTAGCAAGCGTACAAGTTTATGTCGCAGTTTGCGAGTGTTCGTTTGAATGATGGATTCGGGAAACTCCAAATCGCTGAACTATATTTGTAACGATGGAAATTAGCTGGCTAATGATAGTTTTCGGAAACGCACCCCTGATCTCAGTTGATCATTCAGCTTGCTGCATGTATTTCCAAAGCGATTAGCATACAACGCTCATCTGCTAATAAATCGAACGTGTCTGCTTTTCATTTAGTTAATCAAAAGGCTTCAGCAAAGCGTGACATTTTAAAGATCCTCTGTCTCTTTTGAATGGGAAAAGTAGTGTGCAGTCTGCTGCTTTGAGTAATGGCAAATACCTTTCGGCAGAGCTAATTGTGTTGTGAAAGAGCAGACAGGGTGACCGCACCACATGGTAGCCATGTCTCGGCCTTCTTCGCGTGGAAGGACTCTTGAGTTTCAAGAGCCAGAAAGATTATCTGCTTACAATTACAGATGCTTTACAACTTGGTTAGGAAAAAAAAAAAGAAGTGACATACAGAATGAAAGCTTTGCACATGGTCGGTTGACCCTGGTCTGGAATGTTGCTCCTAATTGAAAACAGAGCCGCTGGTGACCCACACCAGCAGGAGAGCTAAAGCCAGATATTCTCAGGCCACTTTTGACAAACAAGAACAATAATGACAAATCTGGCTTTTTGGACTACACTGAAGTACAGTGAAACCACTGTGTCTTTCAATCAAAGTACATTTTATACTGGAGTAAATAAAAAAGATAAGGTTTTATTCAGTTTGCCCTTAGAGTAAAAAACAAACCCCTACACTGTAAAAAATGCAGGCTTCCACACAATTCATTCATGTTGTCCCAACATACAAATCCATAAAATTTAACGTAACTAATTTCAGTACACTGAACATAAAACAATTACGTTTCCCCCCAAAATCTCCAGAATTGGGTTGTTTCAGCTCATTTTAAATAAGTAGTTTGAACAAGCAGTAAAACATTTTTTTGAGTGTTAGTTCTTGTCAAACTAGTATTTTTACTTTAAACCAGCAGTTAACCAGCAGGAAACTGATCAATTTAGCTGTAACAAGTTACAGTCATTGGTGACACGGTGTCTCAGTGGTTAGCACTGTCTCCTCATAGCAAGAAGGTTGCTGGTTCGAGCCTCGGCTGGGCCAGTTGGCGTTTCTGTGTTGAGTTTGCATGTTCTCCCCGTGTTGGCATGGGTTTCCTCTGGGTGCTCCGGTTTCCCCCACAGTCCAAAGACATGCGGTACAGGTGAATTGAAGAAATTATATTGGCCCTAGTGTATGTGTATAGATGTTTCCCAGTACTGGGTTGCAGCTGGAAAGGCATCCGCTGTGTAAAACAAATGCTGGATAAGTTAGCAGTTTATTCCACTGTGGCGACCCCCTGATGAATAAAGGGACTAAGCCGAAGGAAAATGAATGAATGAATGTCATTATTAAAAATGAATAAAATTAGATTACATTTCTTCCGTCCATTTTGAAACATCACAAATTTGCTTGTATATGATATAGTCATGTAGTAAAGAATCTAAAAATGCCTTATTTGTTTTGTGTCACTACTTTCAGGCTATTTCCAGTGTTAAATTAGCTTTTAAATGAGATTTTTGGCCCTACTGCAGATAAATATATGTGCACTACCATTAAAAAAAAAGCCAAAGCTGATTTGGAAATTTTACTTACTCCTTAAATTGATCAAAAGTGACACTAAAGCTATTTATAACATTACAAAATCATTTTAAATTTAGAATTAATGTTGGTCCTTTGAACTTTCTGTCAGGAATGCTTAAAAGTCGGCGCAAATCGCCTAGTGGTTAGTGCGTCGACACATAGCACCGAGGTGAAAACCTACACAAAAAAAAATGCTTAAAATAATAAATAGTAGTATCAAAGCACATTTCTTTCAAAACAAATTTAATGTTGTGGAAGGACAATTTAGATCTTCATTCATTCATTTATTTTCTTTTCGGCTTAGTCCCTTTATTAATCTGGGGTCGCCACAGTGGAATGAACCATCAACTTATCCAGCATATCTTTTACGCTACGGATGCCCTTCCAGCTGCAACCCATCACTGGGAAATATACACTTCCATTCACACACATACACTATGGACAATTTAGCTTACCCAATTCACCTGTACCGCATATCTTTGGACTTGTGGGGGAAACCGGAGCACCTGGAGCAAACCCACACCAACATGGCGAGAACATGCAAACTCCACACAGAAATGACAACCAAGGCTCGAACCAGCGACCTTCTTGTTGTGAGGCGAGAGCGCTACCCACTGCGCCACCGTGCTGCCATTTAGATCTTCTTAAAGCTAAAAACATAATGTTGTTATCTTGTATATTAATCAGCTAGAGGTCGCACTTTATTTTAAGGTACAATTTTCACTATTAACAAACCCTTTAAGCTCACTTTTAACTCATAATTTGCCACTTATTAATAGTCATTAAGGTATTAATTATTAGTTGTTAATAAACAGCCAATATCTTAATAATAGGCAGGTAATAAAACTCCACCTTTTGGGAAATAGGCTCATTTTTTAACTCCCCCAGAGTTAAAACCATTTTTGAATCCATTCAGCCGATCTCCAGATCTAGTGGGAACACTTTTAGCTTAGCTTAGCATAGATCTTTGAATCGGATTAGACTATTAGCAACTCGCTCAAAAATTCCCACAAGGAGTTTTGATCATTTTCTTATTTAAAACTGGACTCTTACAGGAACTATACTCTCATTCTGACGTTATCAAATGAATTATTTGGAGCGCGATGCTAATAGTCTAGTCTGATTCAATGATTTGTGCTAAGCTAAGCTAAAAGTGCTCCCGCCAGACCCGGAGATCGGCTGAATGTATTAAAAAATGGTCAAACTTAACAACAGTTTAACTCTAGGGGAGTTATAAAATAAACCTATTTCCTAAATAAAATGTGCGTGTGTGTACAGTGCCTTGACCAAGCATTTTGCAATCGTGTTTGTTTATGTGCTTCAAGTATGTTCCTGCCTGTAGTGTTTAGGGTATAAGGGCTCATCATTTCAATGTAAGAGCTCCACAACACCTGCTCTGGTAATAAATCTCTTTAAAACCCTCAGACAATTTGTTTTATTGCGACTAAGAAATTCCCACACAGGCATGTCTAGATAACGCATTTCATAAACATAATAACCGCAGCTTTTGAAAAGATTAGCCGAGTGTTTATCCATCCATGTTTTTTTTGTTGTTGCTCGGGGGAATGATCTATAAATCAGACAATTATGCAACATGTTTTCTTTGAGCAGATCCAGACGGGCGGCGCTTTTTTCGCTTCATTCAGGTATCTGGAGAGAGCACAAGATGGGATCCAAACCAAGACTTCGCTCCCAAACAAAGTCTTTATAGTTTGAAAAGATGCCATCTAACATGCAATGTAAAATGTATCTGTTTGTAAATGCCCAATAAACTCTGTCGTCCTGCTTGTTGTGTCTGTCTGAGCTCTAGTGTGCATCATTTTCTTTTGCAAATCAGCATCCGTTTTGATTTTGTTGGCTGCTTAAAGGGACAGTACACCCAAAAAATGGAAATTTACTCACACTCAAGAGTTTCTGTCTTCTGTTGAACTCAAAACGAGATATTGTGAAGAATGTTTGAGAAAAGCAGCCTTTGATAACCATAGTAAAAATCAAAAATGCTATGGAAGTCCATTTTTTGTGTTCAACAGAAGAAAGAAGCAGAGTAAATGATGACAGAATTTTCTCTTTTTTGGCTGAACCATCCCTTTAACACTAGTTTATAGTTAACACGGCCTGACTCAGTGTTTCTGGTCATACAGATGCCGCGTGTAAAACCACGGCCCAGGCTGATATCGTCCTGCTTGTTGATGGATCTTGGAGCATCGGTCGCCTGAACTTCAAGACCATACGCAATTTCATTGCTCGGATGGTGGGAGTCTTCGACATCGGGCCGGATCGTGTCCAGATAGGTAGGAAAAATTCCACATCACTGAGAAAATCAATCCGTAAAAGAGAAAAAAATAACATTGAAATTCAGTAGGCAACAAAGGGAGATGCTTGCTTATGATTTCCATTTCTCAGATGTTACTCTTGAGAAAAACAGTTCTCATTTGGGTTACGGTTTACTTTAAGCTAATGTTATTACAGTGTAATTGCTACAGGAAGTACTGAATAATAATAATAATAATAATAATAAAGTACGCTGACTTACTGTAGAGATAATTTTAGTGTTAGTTGCTTGTAGTTAAGCATAATTGAGAAATATTACTATTGATATTTTAATTATTGTCTTGTTAGTGTACAGTTTAAACATTTTTGAGTCCATTTAGTCGATCTCCGAGTCTGGCGGGAGCACTTTTAGCTAGCTTAGCATTAATCATTGAATTAGACCATTCTGTCATAACAGATTAGACCATTATCATCAAAAAGAGCTTTGCTACTTTCTTGTTCAAAGCTGGACTCTACTATGAGGAACTATACTCTCATTCTGGTGTAATAATCAAGGAACTTTGCTGCTGTACCATGGCTGCAGCAGGAGCAATGATGTTACGACACATTTTTGTAGTAAACATGACTTAATATCTAATGTCATTCAGCACGTCAAGTAAATGTATCTTGATTTCAGAATGTTTAGGTGTTTGTACTGGAAAATAAGCAAATAATTAGATTTGTAGTGTAAAATCTTCTGTGCATACATCTGAATGCTGTGTTTGTGTGTGTTTTTTAGGTTTGGCACAGTACAGTGGAGACCCGAAGACCGAGTGGCATCTCAATGCTCACAAAACCAGGACGCAGCTGCTGGATGCGGTGGCCAATCTGCCCTACAAAGGAGGAAACACTCTCACCGGTACCTTAATATTGCTTCACATTCCGCATATTAGAAGAAGAGTATATTTAAGTTATTAGATTTATAATCATCACTCTCTGGTTTTAAAAACTGGAATGTAATGAACAAAAGCCTGATGATCATTAAACCTAAGTTGCTAAAGTCTAATGTTTATCTACACTTCACATTAAAAAGAACCACATTTTCCTGCCTTCTGTCAGCTAACTGATAGCATTTTGATCTTGCAGATTATTTTAAGGGGCAATAAGTGAATTTCGCCAAATGGTATTGATATTTGAATAGGCATGCATGATATATCGGCGGCCATATTGATATCAGCCAATAAATGCTATTCATTCATTTATTTTCATTTCGGCTTAGTCCCTTTATTAATCTGGGGTCGCCACAGCGGAATGAACCGCCAACTTATCCAGCATATGTTTTACGCAGCGGATGCCCTTCCAGCTGCAACCCATCTCTGGGAAACATCCATACACACCCATTCACACTCATACACCACGGACAATTTAGCTTACCCAATTCACCTGTACCGCATGTCTTTGGACTGTGGGGGAAACCGGAGCACCCGGAGGAAACCCACGCCAAACCCGGGGAGAACATGCAAACTCCACACAGAAATGCCAACTGACCCAGCCGAGGCTCGAACCAGCGACCTTCTTGCTGTGAGGCGATCGTGCTATCCACTGCGCCACCGTGAGGCCCCAATAAATGCTATTTTTAATGTTATCTTTATCAGCCAGATAACAAATTACACTGATAACTTTAAGCCGGTAAATGATATATTATTTCCGCTGGTTGAACCACTTCACATGCTTGCTGACTTCCTTTTTTATTATTTTACTAATATTTTGTTTTTTGGGAATATTCAGTGACTCAGCAACCAGTTTTATTTATATAAAAGAAAGTTGGCCATAGAAAAGAATAGTTGATTTAATAAAGTTTAGAGATGTTTCCTGTATGTGTTGGCCTTTTGCAATCATGCAAAAAATATGAATATATGAAATAATGAATATTTATTGCTAATATAATGGCCTTTATATCTAAAGAGTTATCGATATCGGTCAAAAATTCCATATCGGTGCATCCTTATGTTTGAAAGCAGCGAAACAAACACCATTATCTAACAAGGCCCCGCCCCTTTTTGATATCTACTGACAAACCCCTTATTGCTGATTGGCTGCAAGTGTGTTTTTAGACTCGGTCCAACACCGCAATCAAAAGCAATTTTCAAATATTGCTTAATGCATCCTGAATATGGTTAAAATTGTGTTTTTTTTATTTGACTAACTTTTAACCATGTTGTTTATTTGAACTCGTATTACCAAGTAAGACCTTATTCTCCAAATCTATTCTCCAGTTATCGGTTATCAGTATCCATCAAAAAAATATATATATCGGTGCATCCCCATGTTTAAAATGGGGAACAAAACAAACTAACATAATCTAACAAGACCCCACCCCTTTTGATATCTCTGCTATAGTTACTAGACACGCCCCTTAAATCTGATTGGCTGCAAGTGTGTTTTGGGACTCCAATACTGTGATTTTCAAATCTTGCATAGTGCATCATTAATATGGTTACGTTTGGTTTTCAGTTGACTTGCTTGTAGCCCTGTTGTTTGTTTAGACGCAAGCATTTTCTTATTCTCCAAATCTTAAGAGTTATCGGTTGTCGATTATCAGTATCGATCAAAAAATTCACCTCGGTGCATCCCTAATTCTAAAGCACAAAGCAAACTAACATAATCTAACAAGACCCCACCCCTTTTGATAGCTCTGGTTTAGTTACTAGACACGCCCCTTAATGCTGATTGGCTGCAAGTGTGTTTTGGGACTCCAATACTGTGATTTTTTTCAAATCTTGCTTAGTGCATCATTAATATGGTTACGTTTACGTTTCAGTTGACTTGCTTGTAGCCCTGTGGTTTGTTTAGACTTTCATGTTCTCTAAATCTTAAGAGTTATCGGTTATTGGAATCTATCAAAAAATCCCCATTGGTGCATTCCCATATGTAAAGGCACTAAAACAAACTAACATAATCCAATAAGACCCCACCCCTTTTTGATATCTCTACTATAGTTACTAGACACGCCCCTTACTGCTGATTGGCTGCAAGTGTGTTTTTACTCGTGTTTCGATTTTCAAATATTAATTAGTTCATCTTTAATATGGTTAAGTTGGGTTTTCATTTGACTTGCTTGAACTGTCTTATTCCACAGGTCTTGCTTTAAATTACATCCTTCAGAATAACTTCAACCCTAACGTTGGCATGCGTCCAAACTCCCGAAAGATCGGCGTCCTGGTCACTGATGGCAAGTCCCAGGACGACATTGTGGCGAACTCACAGAACCTGCGGGACCAGGGGATCGAACTGTACGCCATCGGTAAGAGCTAGTTTGCGTTTGTAGACTGTTTTAATGAAATGTTTAGACCCTTAAAGACCTCAAACTTGTTCAAACCTGTTTGAGTTTCTTTCTTCTGTTAAACACAAAGGAAGATCTTCTGAAGAATGCTGGGAAAAAAACAGCCATTGACTTCCATTTGTGTTTCACTGTGGATGTCAATGGCTGTTTTTCCCCCAGCATTCTTCAGGATATCTTGTTATGTGTTCAACAGAAGAAAGAAATTCATAAAGCAATTGAGTGTGAGGAAATGTTGAGGAAATGTTCATCACTTTAACGTTTTGTGATCTTCAGGCGTAAAGAACGCAGACGAGAATGAGTTGAGAACCATTGCTTCGGATCCCGATGACATTCACATGTACAATGTGGCCGATTTCTCCTTCCTGCTGGACATCGTGAACGACCTCACAAACAACCTGTGCAACAGCGTCAAAGGTCCAGGTCAGGGCCACGATACATTTATACCCTATTGACCTCGTTCTTTACGTACGAGCGGGCGAAGCCATTTGAATCTTTTTGGCTTGAGACTTCAGGTTTCATTCACTTCCATTCATTTTAAGATGTTAAAAACAGCTTGTTCTGCTGCTTGATGTTGCAAACTGATATTTTCTTATTATATTGTTCTGCTTTGTCTGTATAGTCATGAACACACTCGTTTGTAGAGCGAGTAGTTTGACTGTTTTCTGCCGTTTATTATTCCTAGTCATTTCTCCCATAGGCAACTGAATCATTCATTCATTTATTCATTTTCTTTTCGGCTTAGTCCCTTTATTAATCTGGGGTCGCCACAGCGGAATGAACCGACAACTTATCAAGCACATGTTCCACGCAACGGATGCTCTTCCAGCTGCAACCCATCACTGGGAAACATCCATATACACTCATTCACTCACATACACTACGGACAATTAAGCTTACCCAATGCACTTATACCGCATGTCTTTGGACTTGTGGGGGAAACCGGAGCACCCGGAGGAAACCCACGCAAACACGGGGAGAACATGCAAACTCCACACAGAAATGCCAACTGACCCAGCTGAGGCTCAAACCAGCGACCTTCTTGCTGTGAGGCGATTGTGCTACCCACTGCGCCACCGTGAGGCCGGCAACTGAATCGGAAGTTCTTAAACAAACGCAATAACGAGCGCACTTCCGCATTGAAGAATAAGGTCAATAGAAGAGATTTACAGGGGCATTTCTTATTAGTTTTATCTGTGCTGTCTACATTATGTATATAGCGGGTTGCCTGTTATGTTATTAATCAGAAAACATTACACTACACTTGATTCTGATTGGCTGGTGAACATTTTAATGTGCGCAGTTATTTACTTATAAACACACAGCTAAAGTAGTTCCAGGCAGATTTAGAGTGCATTAGAGTTTTCGTATCAATACACTGAATGATTTCAGTTATTTGACAGCTACAACAGTGGAAAATCCAGGCTGATCTCACGAGAAAACGTGAATATTTTACGTTTTGTCAGTTTTGTGGCTTCATAGTATAAATTGCCTTTAGTTCAGTCATACAAAAACATCCGATTTTAAAAAGGAGGCGTGACACCCAACCCCACCCCTAAACCCAACCGTCATTGGGTGATGAGCAAATCATACTAAATTGTCCCCTTGAGATCGTACGAATTAGCCACTAAATTATAAAGTTGCGAAATTGCGTTGGAAAATCGCATCAAAACCCAACAGAAGGCTTTGGATGAGATATGTGTAAGAAACTAGTCCTATACACAAAGGAACAGTGGCTTTATTTATGCAAATTTTTTTAGGTCAGCCAGTAGATTTTATTTATATAAAAGAAAGTTGGTCATCGAAAAAAATAGTTGATTAATAAAGTTCAAACTTTTTTCATTCATTTTCTTTTTGGCTTAGTCCGTTTATTAATCTGGGGTCGCCACAGCGGAATGAACCGCCAACTTATCCAGCATGTGTTTTATGCAGCGGATGCTCTTCCAGCTGCAATTCATCACTGGGAAACATCCACACACTCTCATTCACACACATACACTATGGACAATTTAGCTTACCCAATCCACCTATACCGCATGTCTTTGGACTTGTGGGGGAAACCGGAGCACCCGGAGGAAACCCACGCCAACACGGGGAGAACATGCAAACTGAACACAGAAATGCCAACTGACCCAGGCTGGACTCGAACCAGCGACCTTCTTGCTGTGAGCCACTGTGTCGCTTATATTATATTATTTTATATTGTATTTTATTAATGACAATAATAAACAATCTAAATAATACAAAAAAATCCACTAATTTATTTGATCATTTTCATCAAATGCATGAAAGTGAATTATAAAATAACTCCTATTTAAAGTCTAAATCCTTTTTAAAACGTACTAAACATTCTAGGAAAGCAAAAAAAACTATGTTATTCACAGAAAGAGTGATTAAGTTTTGGTGAGAAACGGCCCTGATGACAGAGACCATAAAACAGCTCATTCTGGAGTACAAGAGGGGTCAAAGGTTGAAGTCTAATTACTGTCATTCTCCATCTCAGGCGGAGGACCGGAGCCGCCCACAGATCTGACCACCTCAGAGGTCACACATTACTCTTTCCGGGCCACATGGGTGGCTCCCGACGGGCCTGTGGAGAAGTACAGAGTGGAGTATGTGAGCACCACTGGAGGAGAACCACAGCAACAGGTATCAACACATATAGTACATTAAATAGTAAAATAAGTATTGAAAAACCTCATGATTATTTCTGGCAAATATATTTTTAAAGGAGCTGTTGACATGAAAAAACCCAAACAATCAATCCAAACATACAAATTAATAAAGTGTAGTATTAAACATGGGGAATATAGCTTTTATCATGTCTAGCCGGGCCACATCCCCTGTAGTTAGGACATTTTTACAGTTAAATATAAAGGGTATAGACATCCTTAAATTTACATTAAACTATTACTATATTTCATTCATTTAAAGAGGACCTATTATGCCCTTTTTTACAAGATGTAAAACAAAATGTCAACTCAAAATACCACACAAATAATGTTTTATAACTCTTTGAAACTGCCCCTTTTAGGCTTTGATCCAAAATGTGCTGTTTTGGCGACTGTCGCTTTAAATTAAAATGAGATCGTGCTCTTTTCAAAAGAGGGCAGAGCTACAAACGCCTGTGTGTCAGCATAGTGGCAGATTCAAAAACAAGACTAATGTTCTATGCTAATGAGGGAGAGATGGTCACTAATGGACGGGGCCCCTTTAAACAATGTTGATACATAAACAATATACCTTCGTAATACAGTGGTCCCTCGTTTATCACGGGAGTTACGTTCTAAAAATAACCCACGATAGGTGAAATCCGCAAAGTAGTCAGCTTTCATTCATTCATTGATTTTCTTTTCGGCTTAGTCCCTTTATTAATCTGGGGTCGCCACAGCGGAATGAACCGCAAACTTATCCAGCATATGTTTTACGCAGCGGATGCCCTTCCAGCTGCAACCCATCACTGGGAAACATTCATGCACACTCATTCACACACACATACACTATGGACAATTTAGTTTACCCAATTCACCTATAGCGCATGTCTTTTGGACTTGTGGGGGAAACCGGAGCACCCGGAGGAAACCCACGTCAACACGGGGAGAACATGCAAACTCCACACAGAAATGCCAACTGACCCAGCCGAGGCTCGTAGTCAGCTTTATTTTTTACAATTATTATAGATGTTTTAAGGCTGTAAAACCTCTCACTACACACCTTATACACTTTTCTCAGACAGGCATGAACATTTTCACACTTTATAAGTCCAGTATTATAGAACGAAAGCAAAGATCAAAACCTGTTGTCAGGCACAAACATTCATCGCTGTCAGCAAAAGGTTCATAAAGCTTTTTAGCTTTTGTGCGGATAATGTTGGCATCCAGCGTAATGTTCTTTATCCTGCAGTTGCTGATCCACAAAGCTAAAGCAGACTCCATCCTTAAGGGGGTCGTACACCTGATGCGCCGCGCACATGACAGTTGGAAGCAACACACACCGGACGTGCACATTCGCATGTTATTTAAAATGAAATTATTCAGATGGCGCTCTGTGGCGCAGCAGAAATATGAACAGTGTCCTGAGTCGTAGCTGGGCACCGCAGACAGCCGCTGACTTGCGGCGCTGGTGTGCGTACCCTGATATAAACTCATGTTTGCATGGCGCTCTGTTGCACGGCGCATGCGGTGTGCGACTCCCTTTACGATGGTCTTGCTGCGGACAGTTACAACCCTTTTTGCATCCTTGCTGAAACTCGCACTGCTAGCGATCGAAGATTTATGTTAATTTGGCAAGCTGAACGCATTCTGTACTGTACAGGAGACACGGAGACCACTGTACACCGGTGTTGATGAGCAAGTCACATGATGAACCAAACTGATCATCTCAAACAACTTTTCCACAAGCAGAGAAACATTAAAGGAACAGTTCACCCAAAACTGATTGTTTACTCATCCTTTACTCTTCACGAACCGGGTTTGGGTTTCTTTCTTTTGAACACAAAAGAAGATATTTTGAAAAATGTTGGAAACCTGCAACCATTGACTTCCAATGTACTTGTTTTGCCTACTATGGAAGTCAGGGGTTGCAGGCTTTTAACATAGTTCTAAATATCTTATTTGTGTTCGACAGAAAAAGGAAATCTATTAAGGTTTGGATCCCCTTGAGGGTGTTAAATAGTGAGTAAACTTTCATTATTGGGTGAACTGTCCGTTTAATTTGTAGAAGGCACTCAGTGTCAGGAAAACAACAACAAACAAACAAACAAACAAACAAACAAAAAAGTAAAGTGTCATGCAGAGAATTCTGAGAAAGTGCAATTACGTTTATTCCCTGTATGTGTTAAGAAAACTGTTAACCAGGTGACATATTTACTGTAGCATTTTACAGTTATTTACTGCTAAATTCACTGCCATTTTTAATTCCTCGTGGTACGTTCACACCACACTTTGCGATTATTCGGACTACCGCTATTCGCACATAATTAGACACATTTCGAGTTGACTGGCTTCATTCACAAGTGAAATTCACTTCACAACAAATGCGAAATTGCTCCAGTTTCATTGCAAAATGGCTGACATGAATTCTGGTCTATCAGATCCTTCAGAGGCACACTCAGCTTGGTGAGTTTCAGCAACTCCTCCAGGAGTTGTGGCTGGATGGCAGCTGCTACTAGAGCAAGCTCCTGATTGGTTAACGCAGGGTGAATTTTCTACAAATTTCAGATTTTTAAACTTTAGATTTTTAAAGAGTTCACCCTTAGCTGATGATTGATTATAAAGCGTGTTTGGCATGCTGTCCCGGGAGAGAGCCCTGAGCTTATAAGATCCTCGAGCCCGGGGCTCCCTCCCATTAGTAGGTCGAGAGAGAAGTTTGAGCTCAGGTAGATCTCAATGAATTCCAATGACTTATTTCTGTCTAATGACAGATATAGGGATGGCTGAAGAGAGATATACAGCTTACTAAGAGCTCGACAATGATGCCAATTTAGAATGTTCAATTTACTTAGGTCTCTTGTTTTTGGACTGTGGGAGGAAACCGGGGAACCCACGCGAGCACAGGGAGAACAGGCCAACTCCACACAGAAATGTCGATTGGTTTGGTTGGGAACTTTAACCAGTGACATTCTTGCTGTGAGCCAACAGTGCTAATCACTGGGCCGCCATGTCGCCCAATCTAGAAAGGAGGGGGAGTAGGGGAGGTGGGGGGTATTCTTCAAGACGAAGATACTGAGGTAAGAAACTCTGGTTATTTATAGGGAGTTAGGATTCATCTAATTGGTGAATCATGTGATAGCTAATGCGGGACCAGTTGTGGTCAATCAAAAGCACGTGATCCTCTCGAAATAAGTTTATAAATAAACTTCACTAAGTGGGTCAAACACCCAAAACGATCTATTTGTGCTGTCATTCGCATAATTTGCGCTTTATTCACGCAAACCACACTACAGGATGTCTATCACATCTTTGCATAGGCTTAACATGTAAATCACTTGCTCTTAACGCTTCATCTGCATCTGGTGTGAACGCACCATCAGAATGAACTGCTATTAAAGGCAAAGTGATGCTTGATACCTCTGTGTTGAGCTAAAACTCGGTTTCTTCAGAAAGCCTGGAAGTCCGGAAGCAATTAGGAAAGGCTAACTTGGATTTGACCCAGAAAAGATGGATTTGTTTGCTCTGAACACAGTTTTGCTCTTGCTGGCTCTAGGTTATACTGCATTCCTCTGTTGTAGATGTTCGTGGACGGGACGGTGACCACTGTGGTTTTGGAAGGTCTCACTCCACTGACCGAGTACATAGTGAAGGTTTACTCAGTGGTGGGAGAGGACAGCAGCGAACCGCTCAGAGGCATAGAGACCACATGTAAGTGTGCAAGTTACTCACAATTCACTCAGCACCAGAACAGTCAGAGTCAGTTCCTCATCAATATGTATCAACACTAGGGGTGTAGCAGTGCACTGAAATCACGGTTCGGTAGGTACATCGGTTTTGGAGTCACTGTTCGGTATGAGTATGATACAACAGGAATAAGCAACAAATCTTAAGTGCATGTTCATTCCTTCATTCATTTTCCTTCGGCTTAGTCCCTTATTTATTAGGGGTCGCCACAGCGGAATGAACCGTCAACTATTCTGGTATATGTATTACGCTGTGGATGCCCTTCCAGCCACAACCCAGTACTGGAAACCCCCATACACTATTTCAATCACTCATACACTACGGCCAGTTTAGTTAATCCAATTCACCTATGGCGCATGTGTTTGGACTTGTGGGGGAAACCAGAGCACCCAGAGGAAACCCACGCCAACACGGGGAGAACATGCAAACTGCACACAGAAACACCAACTTGGCCTAGCCGGGACACGAACCAGCGGCCTTCTTGCTGTGAGGCGACAGTGCTAACCACTGAGCCACCGTGCCGCCACTGCAGTGCATGTTTTCTTCCTGTTTCTTTTGAACACGCAGAAGTGTTTTCTTACAATCAGTTACAGCACTAAAATCTTCTTTTAATGCAAAAGTACAAATAAATCTTATATTTCCATAGTTTGTCTATGTTTTGACAGGCATGCGTTTCTATTATACACTCACATCTTCTGTAGCGTCTTGCACATGAGCACCGAATTTTTCCTGCGCTCATTACTGTCGGTTCCAGAGCAGTGGACCAATCAGAAGAACTCGGAAGTGGGACAAGAGTTGTGCGCTTCTGTTTACAGTAGCTTCAGCACTACAGTAGAAAATTGACATGACAACGGCAACATGGCGCAACCATTTCTGAGTGCCGCATCTCATGTTTTCAGATGCGGATTAACGGCTGCTAAGTTGTTGCACTGCCGTGGTCTTTTCTGTCTAAGTCCAGTAATTGGACTGACTGTATTCGTAGTTGGAGTACATGAACCGAACTGTGGCCCTCATACCGTGATGGTTCGGGATGAATACATAAACCGTTACACACCCCTAACCAACACACACACACACACACACACACACACACACACACACACACACA